>OX596199.1:15541827-15775125 GCA_951394215.1 Glyphodes perspectalis
GTCACTCTACTAAGTAAAATTCTGAACATATTGTTTGCAAAATCCTTTGTCCCTTATTCAGTGATTCAGATGTTACGGCTAAATAATCGGGTTGGTGGGCAGAATGTATAAGTTAGAAGACAGTATGAATTTATCAGATAACATTTTATAACGGTTATTTAGCAGTTTACTAAATATATTGCATTATTAGGTTATTCGATTCGATGATGATGCTACGAAATTTATCTCTCATTAATATGCACAAATTCTACTTGCCCGTATTAATTATAAATAACATATCATGTATCATTGCATACCCGTTGATCAGCATATTTAAATTAGAATACGATTAAATACGTATAAAAGAAAATTTTGTGTCTTACACGTCAAGATAAGGAAAGGTATTTTTGTATGCCCTGACGAGCATATGTAGCAACAAAGATGAAAACTTACCAGCGGCACTGCTGCCGGGGCGGGGGGACGAAGAGCGGCGGTTCGGACTGGAATCCCCGTGTTCGCCATCACTGTGGAAATACTGCTTGATGAGAAATAGTCCTCTTTACTTTACAAGTCTAGCCGCAGATGCATTTGAAAAATGTCTTAAAAATCAATATAGTACCACAATTCCCATTCTGACTCCGCACCTTCCATATTCGACCAGAGTTGATATTTGGGGGTATAGCGAAAACATACTTCGTCACGAACGAACAACTATGTTGAGAAACTAAGTTCTAAGCGGACCGGTACTTGGAACGGATTGACAAGTATAACTAGGTATTAGATGACCAGATGTTGTTAAGAGAGTTTGCTTACCTGGATGAATGGGACGCCTGATAGGCGTGAGCGATAGCTCGCATGCGGCTTGAGCCTGCCAGCACGGCTGGCCGGGAGTAGTCGAAGTTGCGCTCGGAGACGTGCTCATATGACTGCAGCAACTCGAACAGGTACCTGACGTTAACATATTCATAAGCAACAAATAATACATGCACAGGGGTTCCCAAAACTTTATCAGACCGCGGCGCATTTTTCTTCGGTAATATATTTAATGAGCTCCAAAAGCTATTCCTTAAAAAAAATCAGGTCTTGTAAGTCAAAAAGCTCATTTTATCATACCACACACATTTACAATTCACTTTGTATCCGCAAACAATTAAGTAACGCTTCCAGAGAACAGTAGAGGAGCACGTCACGGCGCCCTTCTATACTATCTACGGCGCACCAGGGCATCGCGGCCCACAGTTTGCGAACCCCTGTATACTAGCACATTATATCCTGGTGTTTAAAGTTGGCTCTTTGTGTTAGGTATCTAACAGTACCCGCTTCAAATTCTTCTATACATTATATTCCCATTATTTCTCTGACTTTAGTCCATTTCATCTAAGAAGAGTTCCATGACACTTTGAATTTGACGTTAATAGTTATGCATCCGTATGACAGCCATTCGATTTATTTTTTCAATTCGATAAAAAGTTCTAGGGCAGTTAAATCGACTTTTTTATTTTGAGTCGTGATGAAAATGAAAATTGTTTCAAACTATGATTTATTTTTATATGAATACTGGTATTCTCACGTAAATAATATGCAGATAAGTCTTAAGTGCACGCGATTGGAAGACTCGGAATCATCCAAATAAGGATGGTTTATTTTTGTTTGTGTCTTATGGGACACTTCTTTGTTGTCACAGGATTCGGAACATTTTTTCGGTTGAAATGTACCCTTACGAAATATCTTTTGTAAAATATCCTAAGTCGATGACAATATGCCGGCCATATTGATTAATAATGTGACGTGAATAGTAGTGTCAATCTATATGAGTAAACTTTCCGATTCTCGTAGTACGCATTTCATACGATATTTTTTCTAAATTTAAATTAGTACAGTAATAAATGTATGAAGAAAATTGATAAACCGTGATTGATAATTGTTTACATTAATAAATGGAGATTATTAATTATTTTTTACAATGATGTTATCGGTTCTCTCTGCCTACCCCGCTAGGGAAGTGGCGTGAAGTTTAGTTAGTTAGTTTATGTTATTTGTAAAAAGTACGATGCATGAAAAGGAGTATTGACACCTGTCACGGGAATATTCTTAGGTGAAACAGACTATAGCTATTTTTATCTAGCCCTGGTTTTCTTTTAAAGTTTGTGTAATTACGTGTGCTTATAACCTCTTCTGAGAAATTCTACCTGATTATGTCTTTATTACTTTGCTCTGAGAAGCACAAGACTTTAAAATAGGTGTATTTCATTGTTATATATGGTGACATGTTGTTTCAAAAGAATAATTCCAAAACACTAATTATGATAGCAATTATATATTAAACTTTATAGTTATATATTTTATCTAATTTAACTGGAATTAAATTACAATTTGGCTTCCGAAAAGTCGATAGAAAGAAGAAAAGCAATTTATATTAATTCAATATTTTATCGTTATCAAATATCGAATATTATGGGGTGGAATATTACGTTATTATGATTGATTATATTTTTCGATGAATTCTGTTTTTCACCATTTATGTGATCTCTTTAAATAGCATTTATTCACATAAGGGAGGTTTATTGATAGTACGAAATGGATTTTCAATATTATACAATAACCTAGCTGTTTCCCGCGATTTCATCCGCGTGGATATTTAAAAAAATGCGCTGAAATCAAAATATTTACAAAAAATAAAAGTAACCAAATTAATTATTATAAAACTAGTGCTCTATTATAAATTTCAATTATTTAAGTAATATGAGTGGATCTTCTAATATATTCGTGCTTTTAAGAAAAGATTGTTTATCAATGTGATTTATCGCATTTGTCAGTGTTTTTATTTATCTTAAATGCCTTTTCAGCTAGTCGTTTGTAACTTGTTACGAAAATGTTGGAAACCTTCCGTAGACTCGAGGTTACCTTATTTTATTGTACGTTTTACTATACTGATTCTTGTTTGTGTTTCAGCTTTCGTTTATAAAAATAATCTTGTATATTTTTACTTTTACTTAGCTTTTAAATTATTTAACTTTTCGATAGTACAAATTTTGTGCAAATTAAGAAAAATGTTACTTCCGGATTATTTTAGACTTATCCGGTGTAGTATAATCATAGGAGTGCAATCATAATCACAATGAACAATTGTATGTAATAATAATAATAATGTCCTCCTAACCGATATCGGTCACGGCGGCCAGTCTCGGCGAAGATTAGCCAACTGCGCAGGAGATATTATAGTGCACAAGTGTGTGCGCAAACACAGGTGCACTTACTCTCTATTCCTTCACTCTCGTAGTTCGGTAAGACGGCAATTCGACATGACCGGAGAGAGGTCAAGCACAGGACCAACGGCTTAACGTGTTTTCCGAGGCAGGGGGTGATTAAACCGCTGACTTCCTGACTCCGGGCTGTTACTGAGTAATTTCAATATTGAAATTCCCAGACACAGATTTTTGGCCCGACCCGGGATTTAAGCCGGCGCATGCTACTACTAGACCAACGAGGCAGTCAACAATTACAATTAACAATTGTATATCCTGCAATCATTTTTCTTTAATTCTTTCTGTTAAAGTCAGACCTCAGACAAAGTTAACCCGTGTTCATTTAATTGGATGGAGATGAAAAGAAAGAAAAATAAATTACAGCAAAGCCGAGAGTGCCATAACTTGCGCAAAGTGGCTTCAGATATGGGAGCCTTCTGATTGCGATTGAGCTCAAAAACTTAAATTAAAAAAAAACACAGTTGGCACATTATTTTTAAGTCCCAGACCAACATGGGACCTTAAAGGCGACTTATGGCATATTAATTGGGTTTAGGGTATGTGATAGTGTAGGCAATGAGCTAGCCACTTGTTACTACTTTTTCACAATTTTCCATCTAACCCAGCCCAGTTTTATTTTTGGCTAAATGTGGTTAAAGGGGCTTGCTGCTCCTATGACTCTGCCTACCCGTTCGGCTATTACAGGCGAGATGTTATAAAAAAAATTAAGAATGCATGATAACTACTTAATTTTTTTTATTTAATTTTTTTGTTTCAATATTTTATTTACAACATTCTAAATACAAGTAAAACCAAAAAAATAAAAAGTTTCCTATCAAAAAGGATGACAGTATTTTGCGGGTATTCGTAATGATATACGCCTATGTTGCGTGTCTTTTCTATATATTAATATTAAGTCTGCGCAATAGATTAGAATTGCCGTATCAAAAATTAGACATAACTTTAAATGTCTACTTGCGCTTGTAATCACAAGCTTGCTTGTGCTTCAAACAGGTAAAGAAACATTTGAAATCAAGACATTGAACTTCTTTTATTTTTTATCACCTTTTGCTGATTTAAGTGAAATCGAGCATTTCACGTAACATACAACTGCTAATCTATTTAGTTTAAGCTTTAGAAACTGTTGCTGGTGACAACAAGCACATGACGAACTTTTTACAAATTACTATTACCTACATATAAAAAATCGGAGTGTATCTAAAACTGTTAATTTCTAATTAAATAGTCTAGCAAGGCTATTAAAGTCTGTATTATCTATCATTTCCAAATTACTACATAAATTAAACAATCCGCAAGTGCGAGTCAGACTCGCGCACGTAGGGTTCCGTACCATTATCTATACAACATTAGACACTACTTATATTATAACATTTTTTTTAATAAGTGAACAACTTAATATTATGTGAATATTTCAAGCGTCTACCTGTTGCAGTAATTAATATCAAGCAAAATACCGCAAAATAATCACGTCTGCCGTATGCGATCCCCCTTAAATACTTATTTTACTTTAATATAATTATTTATTTTTAAAGTGAATACAACTTCATATTCTATGTATATATTAAGCATCTACCTGTTGCAGTTATTATTATCGAGCAAAAAACCGCAAAAAAAAATCATGTTTGTTGTATGGGACACCCATTCAAATTTTATTGATTTTAGTATTTGTTGTTATAGTGACAACAGAAATACATCATCTTTACATTAATTTCAACTGTATAGCTATCACGGTTCATGAGATACAGCCTGGTGAAAGACAGAAGGACCGTGGAGTCTTAATAATAGGGTCTCGTTTTTAGCCTTTGGGAACTCGAAAAAGCAATTGTTATTTGAATTTATTGTTCTAAAACTTTTAATCTCACCGAATTCTCCAATCATACCATATTTCTCACATGGTAGATCGCCTGTAAATATTCAGAATAGAAGAAGACATGTAAAATTAAAGGTGACACTTACCCAAGGAACTCAGAGCTGTCGTGTTGGTTGTCCCTCGTGAAGAATGGCGGCTTGACCACTTTGAAGAAATCATCTGGATTCAGTTTGGTGGAGATCGAATGCATCATCTTCGCGAAAAGAACGCCCATTTTCGACCAGTATGGCACGGCATTCATGTTTAAAACAACATGTGTGCTAAACCTGTGTGAAAGATTCCTTTTTTATTACATCTTTTCTAAAACGCAGTCAGCGGGATTGAGGATTGGAAAAAAACTACAGAAACTATTTAAAACCATTATCTGTAGGTATATATTTTAACGATAAATGATAAAATCGAAAGCACTATCCAAACATTTATCCGCAGCTATATCACATAACATAATAATCAATCCCATAAAAAAACGTCAACACAAATACCGCTTACAATATTTCTACGGAAGTTAATATAATTCAATTCGCATAGCCAAATCCTTTAACAAAAACAGCAGATATACACTCGTTATCGCTATATGTATCGTATTCGCTTCGCAAGAGGGACGAATCCGCAAATACAGTGCAGCAAAATGTCAACCATTGGTAGAAAAAAAAAAAAAGAAAAAAAGCAGTCGAATTGAGAACCTCCTCTTTTTTTTAAGTCGGTTAAAAAGGCATAGCTAAGTAATTGCTCATGCTATCAAAACAAAAACATGCAAGCGCATTACGACATTAAACAAAGTTAAGCAGTTAAAGAAAACCATATTTTACATCAATAACTAACAGTAGTAACCAAAATACGCACAGCTAAATTCTTTGATTTTTTAATTTTATTATATAAAAAAAAATCCAAGGAGATGGCCAACAATAAAGCTATATCGTTAAAAAGAAAACACTAGTATAATCAAAATTAATTCAGCTTCAGTCTTTATAAGTAACATATTCGTGTTCACTTATTTGTGCATAAATAAGCATTATCACAAAGTCTAAAATTTTTTGGAACGTTTTCGGAAAGAAAAAATTTTTCGGATAATTATCATTGCTGTTGTTCTGTCCACGTCACTTAATGGCTTTGTGGGTGTCGCAATAGGATATTTTACTATAGCGGTGCAAACCTGATGAATTGTGTAAAATAGGTACAAATTCACATTAAAATGCCGATAAACCTATAATAACGTCTCATAAACACGCGATAAATCTAAGTTGTAATGACTGTAGTTGACATTATTTCAACCAACAGTTTAATGTAATAAAGAATCCCTAAACTACCTATCGAGTTCAACACCATTGAGTTATGGCTACCGATCCGAGCCGATTATGACGTCATAATGAGACCAAAAGTAGTCTACGCAAAGTGAAAGAGAGTTAGGAACGTTTTAATGAGATAATTTGATTATGGATTATTCGAAATGTTGTTCTTGCTTTAAATTAAACTAAGTTACTTGCAAAAACAGCATTATTAATTAAGTACTAATACCTTGAAAACGGTTTCAAATATTAGTAAAATACCGTCTCATCTTGATTTTATCTTGCCAATACTTAAAAAATAAGAAAATAGGCGCTATATATGAAGTGACAGACATGTGTAAATAATACAATCTTTATGAATATTATAAAAAAAGGAACTGTCTATTACGTTTTCACGCCAAAATCACTTATAATAACCGACAACAACTTGTGATTAATAAGACTCGGTAGTCAGAGAAAGGTACGTCCCTTCTTTTCAACCAACTTTTTATAGAATAAAAAGAACGGGTACAATCAGCTCTATGCACGATATTGTTACTGTAACAAATTCACACAGCCTGAATTACGCGTAGGCCGAGTAGGCTGCAGGTTAATAAAACCCTTTTGTCTGAGCTTTACCAATAATATTAATACGTACAAAATCAAAACGTTATTCAATTTATTAATTTCCAGCTCCGCGAATAAGCGAGGGCCAGCACTCGCGGGGCGGTATGCCGGCTGGGTGCAGTATCGATCTGTGTGAAGCATTCAGGATTGTTATAATTATATATATATGCGTACCTAGAGCCTAACATTGACCATTAAATTTCTCGCTAGCAAAGTTTTCACGCTTTAGGTATCCTTTTATACAATGAGTACTTACCAGCCATTATTAGGCAGATGGGACAAGTCCCTGAGCCAGGGAACAAATTTTGTCAATGATTTCTTCTTGGGTGACAACGTGTCAAATACTTCAGAGAATAAGGTAGGTGCGGTGGGTTAAGAAGCAGTAGTCTCCCATAGACTAATACCATAAAAAAAATCCACCACTTTATAGCTTTTAACACGTTATTGGGTTGACTATAATTGTTTTTTTTTTTTTCAGAATGTGTTTCCCTGTTGATTCCGATATCCGTCACACATGTGCTTGAGCTACTTACCTCGGAGTCAGGTCAATGTATGTGATGTAGTCTAGTCTACACATCAAGCAGTCTTATACAGAAGTTCATTCAGATCCTAACTAAAGTTTGTACATATAGGAGCGCTGTTCAATGTAACAAATTTTTCCGGTGCATTTTCCAAGACAGTTTTCCTTTGAACACGTCAAACTGGTTTTTAAATGTACTCTTCATATTAGGCTTCTTTATTTATGCTCGATAGTAGAACGTAAAATCTTATTTCCAGGCAAAGGGAAATGGTTCGTCTTCGACGGTTCAATAAAAAAAAATGCTATAAAAAAAATGAAATAAGAGCTTTAGTCGGAAGGCGGAACGCTGATTTTCATGCTGCTTGCAAGTGTCGTTCGATTTTAACCCTCCGTGAATAGGTACTATGCGTGGTAGTCTCTTAATCGCACGCTAGATCGGCATATCTATATTAAATCATGTATCAAAAGGCTATAATGTTCGTCAGCGAGAGCAGTTTTTAATGGAACCTCTCTTAATAGTTGTTCATGTTACACCACGGGGCTCAGATGGCCGCATGTTGGTAGGCGAGCTAATTGTTGGATCGCACATTCCGGTTATTATGTAATCATCATAATATGATCCACAGGAATTTATATAACATTATATTAACTGGATTATAGAGAAAAAATAATGATTTATGAATATTACAGTTTCACATTCAATGTTTGCACCTTAAAATCATTCGTAAAACTAGCTCAAGTTTTTTACCGCACCGTTCTCTAAATATTATCAACTACCTGCGCCATTTCATACACGATGTATGAGAAAACTAATTTATAATTTTTCTCCCATGTTTTAATTTATTCTGCTATACACGGTGGAAAATCCAACGAAGGGCGTAAGGCTATTTGCTTAAGAAATGAATAATAAGTTTGTAACTTTTTCTATATAATTTATTTTTTCTAGATGTACAACGTGTCCCATGTAACCTGTACCGAATGGTCCGAATGGCAGTGGTTAGGGAACACCAATAGCCATCGATTGAACCCTTCGCTAATACAGGTTGCGTGTAGGGAATGCTATCCTGCAACAAAATTTCAATCCTGGTATTTGCGGGACTAAGGGTCCTTAGTCCCTAGCCTTCCTCGATAAATTAAATATACAACACAAAAATATTTTTTCAATTCGGACTAGTACTTTCTGCGATTAGCGCATTCAAGCAAACAAACTCTTCAGCTTTATATATTAGTAGGTATAAGATATGTATTTAAAAATATCAACTGATCGACAGACAAAATAAACAAAACAATCAGGTTTAGTTTAAACATTATTTTGGAAATAACTGCGCATAAAACATAATATATTAACAGTCTCATCTGCCAAACGATTCCTAACTTTAAATACCAGATAACCAGCACCAGGTGGTTGAATAAACTATCCTTAGTTTATTCAATGAGATCCTTCTCATGATCATAATATTATGGTGGTCTATTTATTGTGAAGCTTCCCTTCCCCAAATATCATATCAGAACATGGTGGCAGCGGCAAAAGTTCAATAAATAATTCAAAAGAAGCAACCTTTTAGTGCAGTAACCAATTTAGGAAAAAATTAAGACGCGGAAGCAATGGCGGCCGACGAGTCAAGAGAAACTGGAAGCGAAAGAAAAGAAAATATGAAGGTAGCGAGTCCTAGCCAGTTTAGTTTTGTGCCAGAGTGGCCGAAATATAAAATCAGAATTATACGATACATGAAATTAGTTCATGGGGATACATACTCATATAAACATAATTCGCTCTCAGTATACTGTCCAATAACTACCTATACCCTGGCCATCTTAAAAAAATATTTTCGACAGTTCACATAGAACGTTACTGTTTCAGATTACGAACAAATAAACTTCAATATGCGTAGTAATAAAAAAATTTACTAAACAATCTTATTCAATTAGCTTATTTAATACATATAAGAGATTAAAAGACGGTAAAAGAAATAGTTTTTACAAGATAACTGATATTCGTTTTGCGTATAAAATACAGTTACGTGGTCCCATCACCAGGCGACTGGTGATGGGATCGAATTATTCGGATGAAAATAGTGCATTGATTTACAATCTGTTATAAAATCTATGGTTAATCTGATTTAAAAAACTTCTCGAAGGTTAATAATGTTTATTACGTTATGTGAACTGAACGATAACAACATTATGAAGTTGAAACCAATAAATTTAAATATTAACATTACTTAAAGTTTTTTATACCGATTCCTACGATAATACCTATTTAGGCTGTTGGTTTTCATAACAACAAAGACGCACAAACACACGGACTTATATTTATTTAACAGTAAATTTTTAATCCGATTAATGATAATAGTAAAATCTGATTCGTAACACATACGAACATCATTCAGAGATCACTATACAACCCAACTGTCACAGTGCTGTCAAAAAAAAAACATAAAGTGGACACATTGTATGAACCACATCATTTGAATCAAGATTGTTTTTAAATAAAAAAAAAAATGAAAATTAAAAAATTAACAACGGCTATTCAACTAAATATTTGTTTATAGGACATTATTGAGATTCCAAAAAAAAATCGCCTACGTATCTTTCTTTTGTTCAGCAAACTAAAAATTATGAAGATACAGCGCAAAGTTCCGCATAATCACTTGTTCCGTAAAATTTTAGGACCAAAAGATTTTTGAAGCGCTGCAGCAGTCATTTTTCGAGTATTAAATAAAGCAAAAGGTACACTTAATTATATTTTTTATAATCTAACATATAGACAAAAATATATTTGAGTTAACTAGCCTATTAGCGGGGATCACGGATAACCTCCAAATAGATACCACATTAAGAGGATTGACGTGCGCCCATGCATCTATGCTATTACATAAATAAGTAGTTGACATACACGCGCATCTTCAGTGCCGACTAAAGGTGGTCATTCACGGTCATGCCATCGCGTCAAATGGCGCGATATACATCCAAAATTTGATCGTGAGTGTCAAATACTCATGGCGTGATGTAAAACTCTGGATTTCCAATCGTTCCATAATCCACTGCGTCGCGCCATGACATGATGGCGTGGCATCACGCTGACGGCTCGTGAGTGGGAGATTTACGCGCCAAGTCATCACGCCGCGCTTGTCGTGAATGTGCAAACCGACATCCATTCTGTGATTATTCCGCCGTGAGACGTCAAGCGCGACAGCCGCATTGTTTTGATTAGAGGCCGAGATTTCATGTAGGTGTTCGAAATGGCATCAGGGCGCGAATCGTTGATTGAGTTTATAGAACAGTATAGGGAACTCGAATGCTTGTGGAAGGTAACTGATAAAGATTACAAAAATAAAACAAATAGCCTCTCATGAGGACTTATAGCTTGTCTCATATTAGTATCTTGTTTAATTATATGTGGAGTCACAAGTTCCAGTAATTTGAAGTATGTAGGTTCGTCCATCCTCATGTAGTTTCTCCAATCATTTGGCTCCAAAGACAATTCGTTTAACAAGTTCACGTGTGTGAAGGTATTCCTCTTCTTCAACCACTCTTTGCACCATTTTGTTTTTGATTTTCTGGTTATTATGTGATGACAAACAATCGCCGTATAAAGTAAAAGTTCTTCTTCGGAATCCGAACTCATTCGAACGTCTGTACCAAACCACGGCAACACAAAACTGAAAGCCAGTTTGGAGTGACCGTGAGTGTGGTACGTAAATGGCGACAATCCAATTGGCTTAAGTCATTTGGAATGGCTCCAAACGGACTGATCGTGAATGACCACCTTAAGAGACAGATCTGCGCGCTACCCTTTACGGAGACACTTTTATTTAAAAAAAGATGGCATAACTTTTCATCGGTAAGTAAAATAAATACCTATTTTATTCTAGACGGAGCTCAAGTTACGACGGACGAATTTTGAAAGTTGGCAAAAAATTTTTGACAAGTGTCAGCTCGCGTTGATGTCTTTTGTCACTACCCCTTTCACTATTTTTATCCCGTTCTGGCATAGACATACATAACAAGAGGGTTGTAACTGTGTACGTTTCAGTATGTCGAATCGACATTGTCGATAAAAAATAGAGATTGTCCTAACTCAATTTGCTTTAGATTTCCAAAGGGTCCTGAAAGAAAGTCTAAATGGATCGATGCCACATATCGCGGTGATGGATCGTTCCCGAGCAAAAACACCGTCATTTGTTCGAGACATTTCACAGAGGATAGTTTTCACTATATGAAGGATAGAAGACGAGTAATGGAAACAGCTGTGCCTTCTTTATATTTACCAATTTTGGTATGTATATGTTGCCGGCAATGTGTATAATCCAGGCATTCCATACAATATTCTATAGTTTTCTTTATTCTATTCTAGTATTCTATAGAATAAAATATCATTAACACCAACCACCAAACAACATTTGTTTTTTTTTTGGTACGGTCTGGTACGGTTTTGAGGTACGGTACCTAAAAAATTTAATTTATTTATATCTACATATAAAATATAAATAATTATAAATTTATCGATAAAACTATAGACATTGCACAATACAATTGGACATCACTAGATAAATGAGTGTTACGTCCCCCGCACCCCGTTCCTATCTCCTAAAATTGTGACTTGAACCTAGAACAAAATGGTGAACGTACGGTATTTATTGGAGGTTATCTGTGGCGCGGATAAAGCAAAATTTTTCAAAGAGTAGCAAATTCCCGCACCGGCGCATGCGTCATTAACGTAACATTTGTGTTGACAGAATGGTCCCGATTCTGTCACAGTCGGATGCTTCTTCGGAGGTTCTGGCTTTGTCGGTGGCGTTGGAGGAGTGAATGGTTGGAATTGGATCCGACGCAAATATTTATATGTTTTTGCCCCAAAAAAATTTGTGGTTATGATTGGTCGAGCCAACACGGTCGTTTTCTTCGCCAATTATAAGGCCTGCTTTTCGAAGCGAATGTAGCGCTTATGATTGGTTGAGCCGGCATGGCTGTTTTCTTGGCCCTAATCCCTAATCTAATAAAAGGTATGTGGTTATTTACATAATTTGGCTTAAACTTTATTCTGTCGCGAACAATTTGTTTAAGTCGTTCCTTCGTTGCAAACAAGTTCTTCAATTGCTAATAAAATTAATTGTTTTATAGACAAAAAAATGTAATAAATACCAACGATTGGATCGATTTTATCTAATCTAAACTGAGACGAAACTATCACAAAACTAGTGAACAGATTTCAGTAGGCACTCATACTCATATGTCAATTAACATGTTCCTTGTCTCATCATAATCTGTAGGTAAGCCCGGAGTGTCCCAGTAGGAATATTGGGTCGTTCTAATAGACTACTAGCCCATGTCAAAAATGGATGGGTCATATGAACCACCAGGTGACGTATATAGGACGATATAAGAGCATAAAATAATACGATTCAGCACTATGCCGTCACTTGTAAGCTGTCCAACTGGGTGCTGGTGAGAATTCAAAAGTGCCGGTAGAGTGAGTACATTTTGGTCATATATTTTTGTACGGCATTTTGACCATCGATAGATCCATGAAAAATAATATAAAAGCGCGCAGTGCCGTACAAAAATGGTGCGCCACAAAGTCGGTAATTTTTTTTGATTTTCTGACAATTTCCAGGGTAAATTTGGTCATTTGATTCTGTACGGCATCAGTTTCATACTGTTTCAATACAGCTTCTAATCCATTATTCCGCAACGCCGTACAAAAATCATGCGACAAGGGGAAAAAATCGAGGGTTGTAACCCCCTCTTTTTCCGTAGTCCGGGGGGTGATTTGACACAACATAAAATTAATTTATTTTGAAAGTATTTTATGCATAGATAATATTTTTTTACATGCCGTACATTTTCATTGGTCCAAAGGTTTGTAAGGAAAAAAAAACTCAAGGAAAAATCCATAGAACGAAATGTAAGAAAAATCCATATAACGAAATGTAAGTTGAAATTCATGACGATATTTTTTTATACGGCATTTAGATACTTTTTTTGTACTTAATGCAATAATTTATAAAAAGTTAATGCCGTACAAATCTGAAAGTTCATATTGATAAAAAAGTAATAAAAATATTAAATAAATATAATTTACATTATCGCCACCTGGTGGTTCATGTGACCCATCCATTTTGGACATGGGCCAGTAGTCTATAAATAACACGGCGATATTGTTGCACAAGTAAATATCATCGTGCTTGTAAGCTTCGCAAGCAAACAATCACGTCGAGATGAATACTATGGTAACTGCACATACAGCTATGTGCGTAACCTCTCAACAACGGAAGTTCGGGGTATCAGGTAAGTAATTTAGTCCGCTAAGTCAATTAGGTATTTTACTAATATAAGTCACGTGACGAAATCCATTATTTAAAACTATTTTCATTAAATTTTAGACAGTGTTATTAATTTAATTACTTAAATATGGTTATTTTAATTTAAATTTATTTTAAACTATTTAAAAATACTAAAAATATTGAAGGATTATCAATTTTTAAGCTGCTATAATAAAATGAATTCTTGTCAGACTTCCTCAAGATAAAATATAAATATTGTTCGTGGCATATTTTCCATAACAAAATTCTATAGAGGTTCTCTCTTACTGCAGCCCAGTTATAGAAATGACAGGCACTGGCAGGACAATTTCGTCCCAAACTCAGGTCCGACCTAGTTTGGAAAAGTTTGCTGCCCCAACAGAACAAATTAGGAAAAGTCCTTTAGTTTTCAGTGTGCATATTCAATTATAAATTGTTTGGTGCGATCACTTTCATATAGTAATAATAATATAACCAAAAAAAAGTAAAATTTTTTCGACAGAACCTCAACAGGACATTTTCTAGAAAAGTCTAAATTGAGTTCTACTTAAAATATAAAAACAACAGCAAAAAAAAACTTGTACGACTGTAAATGCCGCCAAAAAAGCAAACCAACACCGAAGCGACACTTGTGTATGGTTTTTGGTATTTAGCTATCATACCTGTATAGAAACTTAAAAAAAATGCGTTAGTTAGTCGTTCAAGCTGGTGACTAACAATGGCTCCCTAATTTCCCCCAATCGCAACATGTCTCGCCATTCAGCTAGATTGAAAATGAATAAGAAATCTACTACTCACTGCCTGGTGACCAGGAGCGCCTGCATGACGCTGTTCATATAGCAGGTGTTTCCGAGGTTCAGCAGGCCGACCTTACGCATGGGGGCGTTGGTGTTCATTATGGTCAGACATACGTTGCGCGCGCGCCACGGCGGCACCTGCAGAAAACTGCAGTCCTGCGAAGCCATGTACCGCTCCAGAAACGAGATCTACACCAACACAATAAATCCATATTAATATCCAAACTAACTCTAATTAAAACATAAAACCAGTGAAACAAACTACTTTGTTAGAAATTGCCTTAAATTACAACGAATTAAAGTAACTTTTAATTGTTCTTTGTTAATTAAAAAAATTAATTAGTGATGGTATTTGATGAAAAGCTACTCGCGCCCGGAAACCTTACCCTCGCTGACTCGTGGCACTTCGTTGGTAAAAAAGAATTAAAATTGTAGTTACTAAAGCGTTTTAATTGTACCATGTGCATTTTGACCACGAACTAATGACAAGTTTGAAAGCTGAAATCGGTGTGAATTCAAATACATCAGTGCCAATTACGTATTTTCTGCATTGGATTTAAATATGAATAGAAAATTTAATTGAGTAGACGAAAAAAAAGAATAGCTTAACTCATCAAATTTAGAATACAAAAATTTAAGAAACGGATCTCTTACCAAGTTGGCGTATTTATCCTTGAATAAATCTTGAGCCTCCCCCTTGAGACCTTCGAGTAGGCGACTGATCATTGCAGACATAATATCAACTATATTCTGCAATATTTCTCGGCTCCATTGGCCACTTTCATTAGCAAGATTCATGAGGACATCGCGAATGTGAGGGGCAACCTGTACAAAAGTATTGTTGTTAACCCTCATGACACACGTACAACAATGAACTCTGAAATGTTACTATTCAAATAACTAGCACTTACCCTATCAAGTGCGTCAGTAGATTCGCGAAGCGACGCTAGAATATGGAAAGTAACGTCAGTGATAGCGTGGCGAACCGTAGATCGAGTGTCCAGAGCCAGAAAGAGTCGGGCCAAGTTATCAACCGACACTTCGATCAGGATGTCGAAACGTTCATTTTCCTTGAAGATAAATCGAATATAATGTATTACACTGATTGTAAAACAAAGTGTCAAAACAGTTGCTGTTACAAAACTAATACATGTTTACCTCCAAAGCCTTAATGTAAGCCAAGACCCAATTGCCCAAGGATGGAGTTCCATGCCACTCGTATATCCAGCGGTACATGCAGGACAATGAGGCCCGAAGGCCTGCTCCGGCGGGGCCATTGTCGCCTTGTTGCACCAGCCAGCGCGCGGCAGACAAGGTCGCTTCATTATCAGTGCTGTTGAGTACAATCAGCACCACGGAGGTGGCAGCACATGCGTCCGACTCTGTTATGAGGACAAAATCGATGATAGCACCAAAATATACAGTAATATATTTTTATACAGCCGAAATGGGACTCCTACATGGACACTACTTCAGGCTAGGATTAATTAAATTCGGGAAAGTATTTCTATTCTAAGATGCAATATTGACAAATTCATAGCCTCTGTATAGGGGAATACATTGCGGACTGTCACGCTATTCGGGAAATCGGCATGCTGTGTAGTCTCAGGGCCCTTCGTATAAACCCCCTCCCCCTTTCCGGCCAAGACAGAGTGGCCGGGGCATACCCACTAAACCCCTCGACGCTCCTATATCGCCCTCGGTGCTGACGCTGAAGGAGTCCGGATTAACCTTAACTACCCCAGCTCCACTGGCGACCGCATCTTCACCTGCTCGGACCTTAGTCCGAGAAAATAAGTACAAAGATTACACTGGCCGACAAAAATGAACATTGTTTTTTGCAGAAGTTATCAATTACTTTTTTTTTGTGATCAGGACTAGCATAATACAAATTATTACAACAAAACGGTTCTATATCAAGTCATAACGCCATAAAATTATTGTATATCTTGATATATCTGATTATTGGAAGGATGCTAAACATTTCAATATATGCACTTCGAATTCAGAATGTACTATTTTATGTTAATAGTAGGGGAGCCCAGGATGCTAAATCGGGATTTACTCGAGCGTCAAAGAGACATATTGGATTGCGAAGCTTACATGATAAGAAAAAAAAAATGTCATATAATATCCATACTTTCATCGGTGGGGGGAGCGGCTATAAGTTGTCAAAAATGTAAAAAAAAACAGTTGCATGGACATACTCGAGCGCGTCAGATATTAACAGCATCCATGTCTTACGTATATTTGAAAACATACGTATGTTAATCTGACTGTTTCCATGATGGGGGTGGTCGTAAGTAAGGGTGAAAAACGGAAAAAAAAAAATTAAACGAGCGCGTCAGATTTTCAAAGGGGGTGTTAAATGAACCTAAAAAAAGGCTCTTATGTAATAATCTGACGATTTAGATGTGACCCAAACTCGCGGCCATTATTTGAATGTGCAAAAAAAAAATCGCCATTTTGAAATACTCGAGCGCGTCAGATTAAGATATATATGGTTCATTTATGTACCCTAAACGTGTTGTCTCATAATCTGACGATTATCTGGAGGGATTGGCCTAATCTGACAATGGAAAGATTTTTTTTTTTATTTTTTCAAATCTTTTAACTTAAATTGAAGAACTAAAAAAATAGCATGCAAATAAACCAGTATATATTAGTATATATAGAGAAAGAGTGAGAGAGGAATAGAAACTCGGAGAGGGGAATACCGGCATCACGTAGCTGCACGCTTTAAACTTTATCGATTATTTTTCCTTCTTTCGGCTTATGGAAATCGTCAGATTATATATTTTTCGTGAACGTTGAATTATTCCCTTCAAAATAAAAAAAAATTTTGCCACGCTCGAGAAAGTCAAGATGACGTTTTTTTTTTACAAGTTTGTAACCCACCTACTTCTTATCGTCAATTGAAAATTGTCAGATTAGTGGAATATACACTTTTTAGCATATAACTAACTTAGGGTAAGTTAGTTATATGCTAAAAAGTGTATATTCATTATTTATATCTTAATCTGACGCGCTCGAGAATTTCAGATGATCAATTTTTTTTTACTAATCTGATCCTTTATCCTTGACGCACGGCCACATATACAGGGCTTATACTTGGTGGAGGTATTTAATGGGGTACAAGGTACCTCCCTGTATAGTAATCTGCCGCGCTTGAGTAAATCCCAAAATCCCCTCTTGGGCTCCCCTACTATAAGGTTTCCTCATATTTTAACATACGCTGCTGCGCCTTTTGTATTAACAAACTTATTATACCATTCTAATTTATACTAATAATCAAAAAGAACATAAGCGAAACTCGACCCAATCTTTTGAGAACCTGTTCATAGTGAGAAATATAACATTTTGATAAAATATTTTCAATAACTTAATTTTAGTAAAAAACCAAACGTAAGCCAAACTTTTATGTGTACATACGTTCCAATACTTCCATTATACGCAAAACTTTATTATTGCTTTTTAGTGCGAAACTAATTTTTTATGTTGTATTTAGTAAAATAATATAGACTCAAGAAAAAAGTTTAGATTTTAATTAAACGAAAAGATTTTCAAAAATGTAAAAAAACCGGCAGGGGAAATAAATTAAATGTCGGAAATGGAACGTGGTCACGTCAAGTGTCTAAAGCTAAAATCTGACAGACTGACATCAGCTGTTGGTACAGCCACGGACTAGACAGCCACGGACTAGTAAACAGGGCTGCCAATCTGTGGGGAATTTCCAAAAATTAGGGAAAAGTGAAGCTTAATTGGGGAATGTGTGGGGAGAGATTTAATTCGGGGAAAATGTAGGAATTTTTAAGTATGAACACAACAAATACACGATATTTAACATTAAATTTCTGCTAGTCTTGATTGATTTCTTTATTGCCGTTGTTTTATTTAAATGTGGTATTAGTAATTTGTCATAAAAACACCAGGGCACACCTGTCGTCAGATTTTGTTGGTCTCAATAGTTGGTTAAGAGATTGCCCTTACCCCGCCGGACGAGAATAGTAAGGTACCTCCTGCTATTCCCGTCGCCTGTGTTGGGGGGGGGGCAAGTGGTGCCCGCCGTGTAGGGCGGGCCGGTCGCCGGAGGTGAATGTGGAAGCGAAGGCTGAGCCGAGTCACCCACATCTCACCTCCACTCAGGCTATGAGGGGTACCGCGAAGTTTTAGTGGGTATACCCCGGCCACTACCATCTTAGCCAGAGCAGGGGCCCCCGGGAGTCCCACACACCACCCTACTCCCCCCGGGTAGGGTGAGGGAACGTAACTCATTTCTCCGCGTCAAAAAAAAAAAAGGGGATTGCCCTTACTTTTAGCTACGCGGGAAAAGGAAATATTATTTCAGTAAGGCTTGACATGAAATGAAACGGGATAGAAGATCGTATTGTACGTAGTGTTGCCCAAAGCAAGACTCTTGCGGCGGTCTTGCATGTCGTCATCTTGCAGATTTAGTCTTGTTCTTGCTTAAATGTTGCTTGTTGCTTGGTCTTAACACAGGACCAAGCGACAAGCAACATTTGATCAAGAACAAGATCGAGTCTGCAAGATAACGGCATGCAAGACCGCCGCAAGAGTCTTGCTTTGGGTAACACTAATTGTACGTAGGTTCTACTTTATTTTAATTATCATCCATCAGTTATCTCAAATTATCTGTGATAACGAAAGGCGTAGTTTTTTAAGCAAAATGGAGATTTTATAAATAAACAAATTCTCCAGACTGTCACACTAATTCCCTAGCTCCAAACTAAGCTTATGCTTGTGCTATGAATACTAAGTGAACGGATAGACATACTTAAATACATTTATAATCATCCATGACTCGAATACAAACGTCCATGTTCATCACACGAAAAATTTGCCCCTAGCGGGATCCGAACACGCGACCCTTGGTTTGCCCAGGGTGTCTGACCACTCGTCCAACGGGCCAGTCAATGTTTGGTTGTTTTATTTCTTTCGGTAATATGTGGGAAATTATAATTTTCCTTTCCCTAAATGTGGGGAATTTCGACAATGCGTGTACCATAAGGGTACTTTACTAGCAGGGTTGCCGACAGTAGTCGGCGACCCTGCTGAAACAAATTGTAAACATAATACGAGCGCCAATGCACGTTATTATTTTCTCTATACGCAACTATATACCGACCCTTTAAACAAAAAAAAAAGGGGTTCTTACTTGATACTTAGATATGTGGACCAAAAATAATAATAAAATATAACTTATTTAAAAAAAGTCTAAAAATACTTGATTGTTAGTAAAAAATTACTGAAAACGAGCAATTAGTCGATACAAATTATCATATTTGCTGCCACAAATAGCCCGACATCATGAAATGATATAACGATATGACTCTTTGGTTAAAGTTGTATGATAATAATGTTACCTCAATTTTTTAATAAAGATTAGACAATATTCTCAATCTATGTCACTCATTTTTAACTGATTTTAGAACATACTTACGTGGGTCAGAGATGTAAGAGTGGAATTTATCGAGGATAGCAGTAATGATCTCATGGCGAATGTTGCTGTGAACAGTGTTCACTATTCGAACAAGAAATTTTTTCACGATATGCAATGACTCCCACAATTTTACTTCATGGCCAGTGACCCGAGCTAAAACAAAAATGTATTCATTATAATATAGGTAGAGTAAGCATACATTTAGAATCTATGGTTTCGTCCTAACTTATCCATTACGGGAAAAGCTAAAGATATATAGAATATTTAAAACTAACTTACATTTTTCCCTATATGTACGTATATAAGTTATGTTAGATGATGTAGCGTCTTGTCAAATTCCAAGATTCTAGATCCTCAGTGCCGAAACTTAGCCGATAAATGCCGCATAAACCGTATCTCCTAGAATGAGACTACTTTACTTTTTATTTTTTTTAAGTTGCAAGGGGCTACTTCTTTTGAGTATTTCATATCAATTTCAAATTAATATTTCACGCGTTCCCGACTTGTTTGCAGCCCACCGAACAAGGCGCAAATTGTGATGGGTGCTATACAAAAAGTAGGCTTTGAATTCTTGGAATATCCTTCTTATAGCCCAGATTTAGCCCCAAGCAGTTATTATCTGTTACCAAAAATTACAATAGAGCTTCAAGGGAACACATTTTCTGGGCGTTTCAAAAGTAAGGAGCACAATTCGGCCTATTTCAAAGACAAGGACAAAACTCTGACCAAAACTGACACTCAAAAGCAAAAAAAAATATTAACAACTACACAACATCAGATTGAAGTGGAATAAGTGAATTAAGAAAAGATTAGTTTAACTAGATTAATTAAATATTAATAAAATTATTTGTTATTTCCCATTTCCACAATATATTAGTATACATATATTAATGTGTAGGTGACGAGCTAGACACTTGTCACTACTTTTCCACAGTTTTCCATCTAACCAGCCCAGTCTTGTGTTTGGCTGTATGTGGTTAAAGGGGCCTGCTGTCCCTCTGACTCTGCCTACCCCTTCGGGGATTATGGGCGTGATGTTATATTATATATATATATATATACAATATATTATGACACAATCACTTTTTAAACATATTTATAAATATGTTTAAATAGTTTTTTGTTTTTATCTGGATTTTAAGTTACTGGGAATTTCATAGCTAATCAGGAAGAGTTGTAGCTAGAATACAATTATATCAATGAAAATAGCAAAATATACTTACCAAGACATTTCACAATATCTTGACAATTCTTCACCAGCTCATTGGGAGGTGGCAAATAGTTGGGCTGCTTGTTCATAAGCTGTAAGTACTGAGCAAGGGTCGCAAGGTCCAGCTGATTTCGATTATCAGGCACAAGCTCGTGCTTCTTTACAGCCATTTTGTTGCTAAAAGAAATTTCAGTAATTAGGTTGATATTGGCCATTTTTAAAACAAATCTCTAAGTTAATAAAACATCAGATTGCAAGTATTGTCAAGATAGTGTGCGAGTAAGCAAGCTGATACATATTTTAAAGTGCACTGAGAAAAAAACCGGCCAAAGTGCGAGTCAGGCTCGCGCACGAAGGGTTCCGTACCATTATCTTTACAACATTAGATACTAAACAACTAAAATATTCTGTGAATATTTCAAGTGTCTATATGTTGCCCTTATTAATATTGAGCATAAAAGGCACTAAAATCATGTTTGTTGTATGGGAGCCCCATTAAATATTTATTTTATTTTTAACCGACTTCAAAAAAAAGGAGGAGGTTCTCAATTCGGCTGCATTTTTTTAATTTCATTATTTGTTTTAAAAGTGCATATACAATTAAATATTCTGTGAATATTTCACGCGTCTACCTGTTGCCGTTATTAATATAGAGCAAAAAACGGCAAAAAATATCACGTTTGTTGTATGTGAGCCCCCTTTTAAATTTATTTTATTCTGTTTTTAGTACTTGTTGTTATAGCGGCAACAGAAAACGAAACATTAATTCCAATAGCACTTTCAAATTCCCATATCATAAAAACAAAAAACAGTGAAACAATTATGTAATCAATGGTTTAGTTTATAAACTGCAAGATTTTACACAGTATTTACCAATTTGCTCCATTTATACCACCCGGGATCACTAGATTCACAATTATTTAAGTACCTATTATTTTTAAAATATGTGCAAAACAAACAACACAGAAGGTATTATAGTACTACTTAATAGTCACATTAACTATCTTTTCAGGAAAACAAGAATTCACAAAATTAAGTTTAAAACAAAAGTAAAATATACTAAATAATAAAATTTTAGAATCTATACTACTATACTACTAATAAACTATAAAAAAGTATTAGGAAGCTAATAAACTATGAAAAGTATTAGGTATTTAGCTACTACTACTACTAGCTAGCTCTATGGTGCATTTAGTAGTGACCCTACTCTATGGGCTAAGAATTGCGGGTTTAATCCCCACTCAGATAAACATTTGTGTGATGAATACTTGTGTTTGTTTGGTGTCTGAATGTTAATATCTAATATTTAAGTATATATTTGTAATACTACTGTTAAATCTGATATCTGTAACACAAGTGTCAGATCAGTATGTGATGTTGTCTAATAGATACTTATATTTAATTAAATTTTTTATACCCTGTCCATCTTAAGAATTTTTTTTTAAACAATTCACATTGTATGTAACTCTTTCAAATTACTAATAAATTAACTTCAGTATGCATAGTAATATGATTATTGAGTAAATATATTTCAATCTAACCCTGCCCAGTTTTATTTTTAGCTGAATGTGGTTAAGGGGGCCATTGACTCTGCCTACCCTTTCGGGGATTATGGGTGTGATGTTATGTATGTATATTTACTCAATAATCTTATTCAATCAGCTTATTTAATACATAAAAAATAGATTTAAAGACCATAAAAGCAATAGTTTTTAAAAGATAACTGATATTGGCTTGTGTAAAAAAAAATACAGTTAAATTCTATGGCAACTAGTGATAGGATCCTTGTATTTGCATAAAAATTTTGCATCAAATTACAATATTAGTAAAAATATAACATTACATAAAGGTTTTCTTATACCAATTCCTACGATAATACCTACCTAGGCGGTTGGTTTTTATATTAAACAATAAAGATGCACAATCACACACGGTTTTATATTTATATTACATAACAGTCAATTTTTCAAGACAAAATGTTATCAAAATGTTTTTTTTTTCCTGGCATCACATACCATAGAAGTCAGGAAAGTCACAGATACCCATATACGTACACTCTCCGACAGTGCCTAGGTTCTCCAATCTCGAAAGAAAACCATATCACGTCAAGACTGATTTAAAATGCCATTACGCCCTAGAACGCGTTACGGTGGATCAAGGGACACAGTGGATCAGCTGATAACGATGCAGCTGATAAACTAGCCAGAAGAAGCTCCAACTCCAAAGCAGTTGGATCAGAACCAATTGTACCTATACCTTTCAACCAGTTGAAGAGCAGGTTAAAGGAACACACAAATACAAGCCACAGAATAGAGGACCTCGACACCAGGCTGTAGGTAATCCAAGGAAGCTATGCCATATCTCGACACTAAACTAACTAAACGCCTTCTGCGCATGGATAGGAACAGCCTGAGACTGGTGGGGACCATCACAGGACACTACTCACTGAATAATCACTTCCACAAACTAGGCATTACTGATAGTCCTCTGTGCAGAGTGTGCATGGAGGCGGAGGAAACGGTGGCGCATGTGCTCCTCGAATGTACCGGCGTCGCCTAGATCCGCAAGGAGACTCTTGGTACAGCAAGATCACTCGCGGATGCCCTGAGAAGGCTGAGAAGATTAATCTGCTTATGGAGGAAGGTAGGGTGGCTGGAATAAAGGTCCGCCATGGCTCACATACAATGGTCCACTCTAAGGACTAAGTGCAGAACCCAACACTGCTAACATAGAACATAATATGTATATTTTTCTATATTGATTATAACATTCGCATTATCGACATATCTGCCTACTTATCTAATTCAATTAATGATAATAGTAGATTCGGAATCATAACACATTCAAGCATCATTCGTGCAGTGCACTAACTCATCTGTCACTGAACTGTCAAAAAGAAAATCCTATACTGGACACCATTCAAACTATAGTACATTTCACCGAAGGAGAGATCCGTGACACTTTGAATTTGACGTTAATAGTTATGTGTCTGACAGCCATTAGGTTTTTTTTATTTTACTTAAATCCTGATAATGAAATTTAATTTTAAACTATGATTTATTTTTATATGAATACTGGTATCTTAACTTGATGACAAGATGATTATTGATGTGACGTGAATAGTAGTGTCAATTTCTATGAGTAAAATTTCCGATTCTCGTAGTAGTAGCAATTCATACTATATTTTTTTCTAAATTTTAATTAGTAATAAATTTATGAAGAAAATTAATAAACTGTGTTTACATTAATAAATGGAGATTATTATTACTAATTATTCTCTACAATGATGTTAGTGTATAAAGTCAAATAAGTTTAAACCTGAATAATTTGATTCATAAAAGGAATGATGCATGAAAAGGAGTATGTATTGACACCTGTCACGGGAATCTTCTTAGGTGAAACAGACTATAAAATCATTAAGTAGTGATTTATTAGTTATTAGTTTCATAAAACACTTAATATGTATAAAAATCCCACATTAAGTATTATGAAGGTAAATCATGGGTAATCCTTTAATTCAAATTAATAAAATAAAATCTTTCAGTAACCTAACATTCCTTTGATAACTCTACTTATTAATTTCTAATTATATTCTATAGCTGAAGAGTTTGTTTGTTTGCTTGAATGCGCAAATCTCAGAAACTACTAGTCCAATTTGAAAAAATATTTTAGTGTTAGACCATTTATCGAGAAAAACTATAAGCTAAATAACATTTACCATAAATGCGGGGAAAACCACAGATACAGCTAGTATGTCATATTTAGTAAAAACATTATTAAATTTTTTAAGAATAGCCAATAAAAATAAAACCACATATTGATTACCACCATTCTAAATATTTTTGAAAATCTTACACAAAAAAGTCACTAACATTATCGTAAACTGAAACAACTTCAAAATAAAAAACAAAATGTACAACATACATGCTCAGGTCACCTACCGCTGCGCTATACGTTCGCTAGAACGAGTAGCTTGCTGTGAAACCTTGGTAGGCATAGTGATAAACAACAAAATTTCAGTGTAATTTTCAATAACAATATGAATATCACTTATTAAACTTTAACACTTTAGGATGTGCCACCACAAAACCAAAACAACACAATATTGACAAAAATTGCATTGTAGTGTGTAAGTCTGCTATTGTAAATGTGAAATCCTAGCATTTGGTATCAAAAATCTAAAAAACTTTATTCAATGTTTACAATAATTAACATAAACAACAAATTGAGCACTCCATATGGTAGTAGCTAGATTCACTCAAGGACACAAATAGGTATTAAACACTCTAATAATGTCCACTAGACACAAAAACATTAGGGCTTTCGGCCCGTCAGAACACCGAGAGGGCCGGCGATGCAATGACGTAGCGATACCTGCACCCTCTACAACCATCAGTAAGTAAACACTAGTGCATTTCAACTACCTATCATGCGCATTTCCACCTAGGCTGCGCGTGTCTAGCTGTCTCAATAACTACAAGTAGCAAGTACCTAGACACCATAAAATGGCTTCCGAAGTCCATATGATTACTCTTTCAAAATAAATATGAGTGCAGAATACTTACGCTAACAAATTTTAGCAATCCTTGGTGTTGAAATAACTGCACTCACACAAAAAAACGCGAGTTATTGTCAATATTAAAAATACACATTGTCCTTTGCACCACTATCTTTTGAATCTATGATGGAATGCCAACGATTGCATTGTCACATTTAATGCAGGAGTAGGATTACAAATAATCTTTACGACCGCAACTGATGGTGGGACACATTTAATTTCGTCAACAAAGTTACCAAAGATTACTAAGATTAGCCACAACACACGTTTCTGTGCACAGATCAAAACGAAAGTAAACGTTTGAAAAACTTCACAAACGAAAACATAGTATACTTAGGGAAGCGATCGAGTTTAGGGAATATATATAATTTGAGTTTAATAAAACAAAAGATTGATTTTATTCAACAACGTCTTCCATTGGGATCGGTCAAATTGCAAAAAATAGTATCTACGGATTTGTCTTTGGCCGACGTCTTCCCTAACTCTATGAAATATGGTATCTTAAGTCTGGTCTACATAATGAATAAATATAAATATCAGGTATAGATTATATTATATATAAATTAATACTTATTTAAAATAATAAAACAAAATCTTCACCGAGTTTAATATTATAATATACTTAAAGAAACAGAAATAAAATAAGAATTACATTTTCCCTGATGGAGCTCAGTGAGAGAAATGAAGGAGAAAACAATGAATCCCTTAGGCACATCTTACACAATGAACAAAAGGTTTCAATATCAAGTTAGAAACATCCGATTTGGTTTACTATTATCCAAAATTAAAAATTTCAGCGACCACGCATATAACTCCTAAAATAACAAACGTAAGGTTGACATTCACACTTAAACAGCGTTATTCAAATTTGCTGATCTAAGAGGAAAGATTTGATTGTGTGTTTGTTTGTTTGTTGTGTTTCTATCGTTTATGCTCCGAAACTACTGGACTGATTTGAATAATTCTTTCACCACTAAAAAACTACTTTATAAGCGAGTAGTATAGGCAATATTTATATTTTTTAAATCTATATATATAAAAGAAAGTCGTGTTAGTTACACTATTTATAACTCAAGAACGGCTAAATTGATTTGGCTGAAAATGGGTGGGTAGTTAGCTTAGAACCAGGAGAAGGACATAGGATACTTTTTATCCCGGAAACCACCCTCTAAAGGGGTGAAAAGGGGGGTGAGCGTTTGTATGGGAAATTAAAAACTGATGGCTGTATTTGGATGATTTTTTTTAAATAAATAGGTGAGATACTGAGATAAAGGATAGGATACTTTTTATTAACAGGGGGATGAAAAGGGGTGGGTTAGGGATAAAAAAGACGAGTATCGATATTGGTATAATTTCGGAGGTTTTTAGGTCGTTTATTTTAAAAATGATATCTATTTTTAAATCCGAAATATTAGAAGTAAAATATTATCATCCCTTAATAGGGCGGAAAGGAGTCGAAATGTCTAAAAATCAACATTGATGTCGTTTTCATGGTTTTTCCCATACATTGTCTAAGTTCCCAAAAAAATTAATGAATTAATAGGTATATGTTTCCTGTTTTCTCAAAAAAATACGCTCAGGGGGATGATAAAGGGGTGTGCTAAGGATAAAAATGTAAAAAATCGATATGGGTATCATTTTCGAGGAATTTTGGGTCGTTGATTTCGAAAATGTTGATTTCGATAAAGAAGGTTAAAAAATGGATGTGATAGGTATTGGGTATAGGTATAAGGTAATAAGTTTGAATAATTAATATGGGTATAATTTTTAAAGTTTTTGGGTTCGTTTATTTGATAATCTATATCTATTTATATAAAAGAAAGTGGACCGATTTGGCTGAAAATTGGTGAAGTGGTTGTTTAGAACCAGGAGCCTAACAAAGGATACTTTTTATCCCGTTCGACCGCGTTCCCGTGTGACATGACATAAAACGTAGTATAAAATGACGGTCCCATTGTAGTTTAGAATCAATGGTAATGCCCAGAAATACTGCTGAGTGAACTATTTCAATAGGTAAAATAATTGGTAATAAAAAATTTTACTTAATAACATCTAAAATCTGCTTATTTTCTATTGCCTCTAAGGCGGAACAGAGTTCGCCGGGTCAGCTAGTATTGAAGTTAATCGATCATGATTTATATCATCTTCAATACATTTGAAGACCATCATTCTAAGACTAAAAAGGATCACATTGTATAGGTTGACGAAAATGAAGGCTCTTAATATCGTAGGCCAAGATCTATTTGAGTTGCTGAGCCCACGGAGTACTTACCATACCAGCTATATGATCCTACTATTCCTATGATCTCACAGAAACAGACAAAAACTAATTTCTATAGTAAATTAGATTTCTTAAGCAAATGCATTCAATGCAGCGTTATATTTTGCCATTCTTAAGGGAGCCACCACAATGATTATTCTTTGGTTATCAGAGAAACTATGTCATTGTGCTGCAATATTCGCCCAGTGAGAACTTTCGCAGCGTGTCACCCTTTTAACGCTACGTCAATCTTGATATTTAGGGCAATACTGTTTTTATTGATATTTATTTAATTACACTTAAATCAAGTACCTATCCATGAGTATTTTAAGGGTCCAGAAAAAATTAAGATTCAAAAATATAAATAAAGTTAAATAAGTCAATCAGATGACGCAATTAAAGTGTATCTAAATAATCATTACACTCATATATATTTCGGGCATTGACTTTCAAGTTTCCACGAACAAAGTCACGTTAAAAAGTTAGAAGAAATTATATTTGAACTATCGACATTGTATTCTTTGTCAATGCGATGGACTTCACAATACGTAGTGTATTTCAAAACAGCAATATATTATTTAATATGCTTTCGTCGTTCTTATCGATATATGTAATGTGTGTGTAATAGGATTAATGTCAAATTATCACTGGCAAGGCACAGGATTTAAAGGAACCGAGCTAAAAAAACTGTCTATGGTATGATTAATAAAAAAAAAGTAATATCAACAAAAAATATTAAATCTACCAACAAAAATGTAAAAATACTTTCCAAAATTAACCCTAACAACACATTTTAAGTTCAATCTCAGTATTATATATCATTAATTTAAACATAAATGTTAGCTATTTGATTTATGTGAAAAATATTGTGTATGGTCTAAATAATGGATGCTTCGGCATCACCAAGAGTGGATGCCAATTTAAACGAGGTTTATGGATTCTTTCTTCAAATAGAAAATTCATCACTGTCTAGCCCATTTAAGCATAAGAACACAGTTATAAAATATACCAAATTGCCAGACTTCGATTTTGATTCAAGAGGTAAGTAACATTTTAATTAATTTTATAATTATTAAAACTTAAATTTAATTAGAGTATAATATAATTTACCCTCAAAATAGCATAAGTTTTTGTGTTTATAGCTAACATTTACAATTTATACGTCGGTCTATAAAAAATAATGGTTAGAGTTACACACAGGAGGGCTGTTATTGTATATAAAGTTTACTGATGCCTGTGGTGTTTTTGTGGTTCATGTGATATTTTTGTTCTATGAATTTTTAACAATTTTCCAATGTTTCTGAAACGATTTTTAAATACAGAGAGTGATGGGAATTATTAATCCATTTTAACGGTAAACGTATGTAGAGTAACATACCAAAACCTTATGAATGTTATTTGATTGCAGTTCTTAAAAATTTTGTTTTTATACATACCTTTTTAGTTTGCACATATAGTTCACCATTTTCACATATATATTAAAGTCTCTTTATCCTTTAAAAATTACTCTTAATATATCATAATATCAACATATCTTTCACTAGTGTGGTTTTAATGGTTAATAGTCTGCAGTATTCAATGCTTTGATTCCCTATCATATTTCACATTGTTGATTAATAGGCAATTTGTATGTTTTAATAGCATAATGTTGGTTCAGCAAAATATAAGCTTTTTGCTAAGTAGTTCATGTTATAATTTTTGTTGCCCTTTAGGGTATAAATAAATATGCTGTAGTGTTTTGATAATTATATATAAAATATAATGTCTCCCATACTCACTATAAAAATTGTCTGGGCACTAATTTCAGTATCATGGCCTGAGAAAAGCTATACTCTGCAGCCTCGTCTGCGACGCATAATCACTCTTGATGATTCCGATGTGTTAACTAGCCGTTCACTAAAACAAAACCTTGAAACACCATTGAAAACAATGTCTTCCACACTGACCAGAAGGAAGATTGTTACTATAGCAGAAGATGATGAAAGTGATTTGCACCCTAAATTCTGTAAGTACATATTTACAAACCTAAACAAGGCCAAGACAACACACAGTTTTATCTACTGATTAGCTGACCTTGCAAACTTCGTACTGCCCCATTCTCGAAAAATAAATGGGGACCCCTACTCCCCATTTTTAACTCAAGAGGGTAGAAAATACTTTAAGACCCATTCTCATTTCCGAGTATTTCCGCCACAAATACTGACACAATTTTTTTATATTTATGACCAGCAGCTTGCCCTGGGTTCCGACAGGTGGACATTTATTTTCTAACCTAAACTAATTCAAAATATTCTACAGCCTATGTTAATCAGTTTTGGAAATTGGTCCAGTAGTTTTTGAGTTTATTTATTACATACATACTTACATACAAATCTTTCCTCTTTATAATATTAGTGTAGATAGTGTAGATTGGAAAGAGACTTAAAATAATACAATGTTATTACAACCATAAGGTAATTTCAAATAGGAAATATTATTATAGTTAGCTTTATTATGGGAATATTTTACTGGCATTTTTATTTTTTACTTCATTGTACCTTAAATGATTATAATAAATGTTTGTTTAGATTAACATACATACTCTAAATTTAACATGACTGTATGCTTATCCGGTTTAACATATTATGATATGTTTATGATATGATAATTTCCCCTTGTGAGATTTAAAATCAAAACATTGTGGTTTGTGGGTCCAACAAATCTGAGCAGCGGCGATGCCGCCCGAACTCGACGTCAGTAGCTGCTTTCTGTAAGTGACCTATTGGCCCCGTGGCACTTAGAGATCTAACATAATTTAGAAACTTTAGTACGGCTATTCCAAAAGGTTTGTCGTCACTGGCTTTAAACATGGAGTAGAACTGTCTGTCTATGATGTAATCTGACATGCTCATAATTTTTTTGTATTATTATGAAATGCTGCCCGAGACAGCTCTGGTATAAATCCTCAACACTCCTACTGCTACTACTGCTACACTGCTACTACTACTACTACTACTAATACTCAACAGAGTGTAACGTCATCTTCCTAGTGTGTAGAAAAGACACATCCATAGTGCTTGATGTGCTGCTTTCATCACAACATTTGTCCTCACCATTGAGCAAGTAGCAAAATTTCATACTTAAATATGAAAATTCATGTCTAGGTTTGGACCAGAACTCCTTAGTTATGGGCCTTATATTGTGTTGGTACCACTGAACTACAACGCCTACTAACGGAGTGCAACATCTTCCCCAAATATTAGTTTGGCTCACTTAAGTCAATTCTAAAATCTTTTGCAGGGCTCTTTTACTATAATGTTGACCTCATCAGCAATTTTGTAACTCATATAGTAAAATTGTTGACATTGACAAAAATTTGCATACTGCTTACATTTTTAGTATGGTCACCATAATTTCGATGTGTTAAAATCTAATTACTGACGCATTTTGTGTCTTACATTACAGCTAAAAGTAAAAAATTAAGCCGGCTGGAGAAATCATCAAATAGAGCTATAGAAACAGATTATGAAAGTGAAAAAAAATGCTTGCAGAGAACAACATCTAGATTAACAAATTCTTCTAAATGTGAGTATATTTGTCTCATTTTCTGAATATAATGATGCGAAAAATTTAGTTCAAATTCTATTAAAAAAATATTTATATGTGTTGTTTCTTTATATACTCGTAAAATATATCTATATTTAGTTTTAACAGTCTTTATCCTAATGTACTGTCAAATTAAAGCTACCTACCGTAGAGTGTACCGTTTGCTTAGGCGAATTTATTATTTCGTAAAAAAAAATATTTTCAATATTGCCCAAGTTGTCGTCTTTGTCTTTGTGTATAATCCGAAAGACTGTACTTGTTACACAATAATGGACATGTTTTTAGTAATGATTAATAAAACTTAACCAAATCTGACAAATATGCAATTTTGATGATGATACGAATTTACAGAAGCTATGAATGGTACTTTAATTTTTTACTATGTGTATTTGCAATGCTTAATTATGTTAATTAAAGCAAGAGCTTAAAAATGTTTTACTTCTTTGTTTAGCTAGCGAAATTGATAAATGCATTTAATAAAAATTGCCTTAAGATATATCAATCATAAGGCAATTTTTGTTAAATGCATATAGCAAGCAGCTCTAAAATATTTAGTATTTAATGAAATCTTGCGCTTATAGAACATCATTGATACCATATTACGCATTTTTATTGTAGATTTAAAAGAAACTAAACCAAGTGCCAAAAATCCCAATTTGACCAATAGAAAGGAAATGAGTGCACTCAAACCAAACTATAGAAATAAAAATATAAATGTAAATCAAAATTCTTCAGATAATTCAAAGGTTCGGAATGTGAAAGAAAAAGGTATGTAAAATATGTATCACTTATTGATCGTGTATTTCCCGTTATTTTATTCACATACTAGCTGTGCCAGCGGTGTCACCCGCGTTTATGGTTAATATTATAAAGACTATTTCCGTCATACATGATTTCTATGTAACTTTAACCATTAAGGCTGCACACGCGACGGAAGCTTAAAAAATGGAGTAACTTCTCCCGTTTTCCTAACATTTCCCTTCACTACTCTGCTCCTATTGATTGTAGCGTGATGAAAAGTATACTATAACCTGCCCAGGAGTATGAAGAATAATTGTACCAAGTTTCGTTAAAATTCATAATCACCCCCTGATAGTTATTTTGAAAATACAATTCATGTACAGAATTGACCTCTCTACAGATTTATTATAAGTATAGATATTCCAAATTTTAATAAAATTTCAGATAATACAGTGCGTACTAAGAGTGGTAACATCCCTTCAAAAATTAGTTTAAGCAAAAATTTAGTGACACCAAGAGAAAGTGAAAAAGAGTTGTCTATAATCAAGACAAAATTATATGATAGTACATTAAAAAATAATAGTCCCCATAAAAAGCCCATAGATAGATCTCGAATGACTAAGTCATCAACACAGGGCAACAAGACTAGCGCAACATTTTTGAGGGAGATCCAAAGCAAAAACAAACCAGTTACGGTTATACATGTGCCACTGGATGAAAAATATCACAAAAACGAAATGATAGACAGTGAATCACAAAAAATGTTAGTATTACCTGAAATCGAGGATGTAAGTTTCAAAATGGATTGTGCTACAGGAATTGATAAAGAATTGTATTCAAAACACGTCACAAGCATAGCTACTGATGCTATACCAGAGATGACTGATAAAATTACACAAATTGACTATGAGGGTGATACATTATTCGAAAATATAGAGAATGCAAATATGCAGGCTGGGATAATAAACGAAACATTTGATAGTCTTCATATACCAAATGTTACTTTAATAAAGGATAAAAATGAATCCAAAGAAAAGACAGTAAGCTTTCATAGTCAATCTTTACCGAACTTACAAGCCCCTTCGTTAAAAATAACTCCTCAAAAAGATTTGTGTGAGAAAGATGATTCTGATTTCTACAAGAGTGCTTCATATATTATTGGGCATGCCACAGTTACTTGTACTACGAAGCAAAAAATAAACTTTCATGTTGTAGGTAGTAAAGATACAACATCTAATCGTTCGCCTAGTCCTTTAGCTTATCCTATGAATGTAGTGTCCATCTATGAGAAGGAAATTAAAAAGAAGCAGCTTCATGATACATATAAGCAGAAAGATAAATCAAAAGTTGAGTATACTAATTGCTTGAACGAGCTAAAGTCTCTTAATTGTTCCTACGTCTTTAATAGCAATAAATTAGTGAAACCGTCTGATATTATTAGCACAATAAGAGTTAATAATGGTTTATTACAAAATGACTACATGTGCGAGCAGTTTGAGAGGGAACTCAACTTTATCGATTCGTTTTTTGAGTCCCTGCAGTATTTAGAGAGCTGCTCTCTCTCCGAAAAGTGTTTTACAGAAAATAAAGTAAAAAATTGGATAAACAACACGGATTTCGACATAAAGAATTCTGAATATGGCTGTTTCTTGTCGAAGCTTGAAAATGGCGCTAATGTTGACGATACGGAAACAATGGCATCGAAGAGTCTTTGTCTGGTGAGTGTCATTCTTTACATCTGTAAACACTATTCATAAAACAACTTCATTACCATTATACACCATTAATTAATTACCTTCTGTGAAATTCGCTAGTTTAATTTGATATTGCTTTGAAATGTTACTGTGTCCTTAGTTTGTAACCATTAGAAATAATTGTATTTTTTTTATCTTGCAGCTCAATTTGCTCATTCGCGATGAACAAAGGCGAGCAAAAAACTTACTTTTTGTGTTGAAAATGCGAGAAGATGCCCTAAAAGATTTTACGAAGTCCCAAATCCTCTGGTTAGAGAATAAGAAAAAACAAGATAATACTGATATTTCAACATTGAAGAAAAAGCAGCGAGGAGCGCTTCTGAAACTACAGCACGAATGTGGGGAGATGCAACGTATGCGAAAAGCTCTCGTGACTCAATCCGAAAAGCGGAAGGTTGTACTTATGAAAACAAAGAAAAATATTGAACTCAAATTGAAGAATAATGTGGATGTAGATCAGATTATTTTAGGCAAGAAAAAGTTGAAAAGAAACGCTATTGATCGCAATATTGCCCCTCTTAAGTGTTTCGACCTAACGAGCAGTGGTTGTGACGAAAGTTCCAACTCTCGACCAAAGACGGATGTGCCTCTGCCAGAGGTATCTGTTAATATATCAAGCGTCACAAGCGCGGAGAAGTGTATACAGACTGGTGACAGTGATCTAGGAACTGTTCACGTGGACGAGTCAACAGATACAGCAGCTGAAAACTTTGTGGTCGTTGATGGAGGTTATCTAAATATATTATTTCATAATTTGTTGATGCCGCAGATATTCAGTAGTGGTAAACAGTATGAAGTCAACGAAGAAGCACTAAGAAATATTGTCAATTCAGCCAATGCCCACTACAGCTTAAATGAGGCGGATGTGTTGGATAGATTCATGAACCAAATAAAAAATCCCGATTTAGAGATAAGTACTCCTTCGACCGCCCGTAGTCTTGTTGAGGAGCTTGATCAATATTATAAGGGGCTTATAGAAGAAGAGAGGTCTCCTGTTGCTTCCCCAGCTAAAGAATGTAGCACTATTTGTGAAGTAAAAGATATATTGGTACAGGCTGCCGATACTCGATCGCAACATTCAGAGAACCGCAGTTTCCAGAGTGCGTCAACTATGACTTCTGATAGCACTGAGACAGTGTTGGATAACGTAGATCTCTTAGACAGGCAATGTCTTTGTGATACCCCTATAGAAGAATGTGTGAATGAGAAGGAAGCTGTCTTGTCACCAGTTCAGACGGGCCCGTTGCCGGTGCCCGCCGGGGAGGCCGCGCCAGAGGAGTCGCCAGCCGCAGAGCCTACAAATGTATGGAGTGTCCCAAAGTCTTCTAGTCCAACTATCTCAGGTAAGTGTTAAACTATCTCATGAACATTCAGATTATCATTGAAGTTGTGCTACTGTGTTTCTTGCCTACAATGTCGTTAATGATGAATAAGTTCTATTTGGTAAAGGATTAGTCTAGGCAAGCAAGCCACTTGTCTTGTTTCACAATTTCAGTTAAAAATCAGTTAAAATATCTTGGCTAACTGTTATTAAAGAAGTATACTGCTTCTTGGACTCCGTCTATTCCTTCGGGGATTACGGGATTGTTGGTATGTATGTATGATATATAACAAACCATAACTCTCTTAATCTAGCAATATGGTCAAAGCGGTCACCGCCTCAGTCTAGGATATCTAAAAATGAATCGTTTGTTCTAGTGTTAAGTTTATGAAATGACTTATTTTAAAAAAAAAATTGAAATAATGCTGCAGTATCATTAGATGTTTTAAATATATGTGTATGCTAAATAATGAAATGTTTAAAACATTTGATGAATATCTGTTTCAGAATGCTCAAGTGTTAGTAGTCAACCATTGTGCCAAAGTGCGGCATCCATGTCGTCGATGACGTCGCCCGTTTGTGAAGCGGAAGAGTTGCGGCGGCAGCAACTAGCTATAGAAAGAGAGGTAAATTTAACATGAAAAATATAGCAGCGCCCCGCAGTTTGACTAGCCTAGTTTCCCTTCCCGTGGGAATACGGGGATAAAGTATAGCCTATGTTACTCAGTGATAAAGAAGCTTTCCATTGTTTTTTTTTAAAATGTGTCCAGTAGTTTCAGAGCCAGTTCTATGCATGCAAACAAAAAAATCGTACATCGTATCTAGTTTACATATTGTGCCTTATTTAATTTATGTACCTTCTTAGTGTACATAATAATAGAGTTTACATATCATGCAAAGTCGTGAGCCATGGAAAGTAAAAATTGATTCGTTTTCTATATCAATGACTGCGAATGCATACAGCCAAGCTTAGCAAGCGTTCTCGTGAAGAAGCAGGTAGAAACCTTTTAGAGTGAGATTCCAGTCACCCCAGACTTACGTAGTTTTAGGAAAGATGAAATTCTTAGGATCGGTAGTAAAAGGTAAACTTAGAAAGGAATGGCTACTTGCTAAGCTGAAAGCGAGGCCGTTTTATAGGTAGATTATGACTAACTCGATGGCGCATTCGGTAGTGACCCTGCCCCATGCCCCAAGAGTTGTGGGTTCGATCCCTACCCAGGGCAAACATTCGTATGATGAATACTTGTGTTTGTTGTGTCGGGGTGTTTATATCTAATATTTAAGTATATATTTGTAATAACACTTGTTTCTGATATCTGTTACACAAGTGCTTAAGCTACTTACCTTGGAGTTAGATCAATGTATGTGATGTAGTCTAATATTTAAAAAAAAGGTGGATCAATACCATGCTAATATACGTCAAAGTAAAAAGCCTGGTTTTTATATATATTATTAACTATAATTTATATATTTATATCAATATATATAAAAATCAATGCCACTTTTCGTTGTAATTTTATAACTCAAGAATGGGCTCACCTATCCAAACTAAATGTTTAGGCTTTGTTCGGAATATTTAGTAGATGGTTTACACAAAATCAATAGAGTGGTTCTTCATTTATCACATTATTTTATAACAAATGAATTCAATAAATGGCGGATCATTTTATTAATGGGGATTTTGCTGTCAAATATAAACTTTTTAAATATTTCACTTTATACGTAGCGAAGCACGTACCGGGCCGCTAGTAATTTATATATTATAATTTTAAAATATTTTCCAATGAGCCAGACAAATCTGGCGGGCCAAACATCTTCCCAGACTCGTCTAGGTTTATAAATTTAATCGGATAATTAATTCTGCTTAATCACTTTACGTATATCTATTTACATATGTTTAGGTATTGAGTCTTTATTGTTTGTTAAAAGTAAGGCTTCGTGCGTCAAGTTTGGCGGCATTTATTATATTTTACGACTTGCAGCAACACTTAACATGTTAAGTGTTCTCATTAAACTATAGGAATAGATTGAGAGATCAGCTGAGCAGTTTGAAATAAGGAATGATTAACATAATGCAACAAAATTACATCTTTTTTTGTTGTCGAACAATTCATTACTTTTTTTACTGATCTTCAGTACCAGCATATACAATTATCAAAATTGTCCCATCTGCTCACATTTTTCAATTATTTGACTACAAACATTACAAAAATTTGCTATTTTAACGATTTTTTTCGATTTATTTAATAGTTTAAAATGACTGATACAAATAAATAATAAACTTAATACATTTGTTTGATAGTAAGAATGCTTAACATTTGAATACACATCGAATTAAAATTGTACTATCCTTTTAGGCAAAGATATGGCTAGTTAAGTTTTTCCATATTTTTTTCATATATTGTAAGCTGTGCCTTTTGTATGGACAAATTCATTATTCTTTTTCATCAATAAAGCAATATAATTTATACCTACTGTTACATACATCAAAAAATTGGGGTTATTTCTTTCCAAAATAGATGGTGAATGTCAAATATTTAGTATTTATGAATTGATTTATTAATAGTAAAGCCAGGCAGCCAATTTTATTTACTTTCGTTCTAAATATCTCAAAAATGTGAGCTGATTGAACAATTTTGATAACTGGATCTACATCAGCTTCTATTAATTTATAAAAAAATCAGTAAATGGATTGGGAAACAAAATCAATCGCTGCTGTATGATTTTACTCAAGTAATCAGAAATTACATCAGCAGGAAATATATAGAGGAATTCTCAACAAAGTTGAAGTATAATAATGTTAGGTCTCATGAAAACCTAATTTTTGTAAACTTTTTTGTAGATCAAAGCGTTAGAACAACAGCAATGTCAACTGCTGGTTGTCCGTGAGATCCCAGACAAGCCTCCGCCCCCGTACACTCCGCCCGCCGAAACGCGCGCCCCCAAGCCGCCCCGACTCTACGTAGCAGACGAGACCACCGAAGAAAAGATACAAAGATACATCAGGGAACCCGACAGTGAAGATCACGATCCCACCGACGCTTTCGACACATTTGTCAAAGACTTCTGTGTCGAAACCTTGGAGAAGCAAGCGGCGGAGGGGAGCGACAAACCCTGGGACTCCTATAATTTATTGCCACAGAAACCGCCAGACGATACGGACAAAGTAATAAAAAACACGTCGTCCCATCTACTAGAAATATTGTCTGGCGTACCGCCTACGACGGTTTCTGGTGAGTTTTGTATCTTGCTTAACTAATGATCCTTATTTTATTAAATACGGATTAAATTTATACATATTTATATTTGACATGCCATCAAATATTGTAAAACATACATTCTATATATTTTGCGTCAATTTCGTTTATCACTTGATTGATGGCGTCACCGTGTAGAGCATTAGGCAATGTAATCAAGCATTCATGGCAATAATAAAATGAGTGGATAAATATATAATCTAACAGGTGATCTTCTCTCGTTTATGGTTAAATATTGTTCGTAGGATGGATTAAAATCCACAAACAAAAGCGATCCATACAGTCTAGTAATACTAGTAATCCTAAATCACGGTGACGTTTAATAAATACATATCTCTGAAACATTGTGTTTTGTTTTAGGCGTCAGTTCCCGACGCTCAGACCACATCGATGATATACTATTCGCCGAGTGGCGTCGCTGCGAGCCCGAGTGGACTTCTCTGCATACCGACGAGGCTTTAGTCAAAAATCAAATATTTGAGAGCATCTTCCAGAAAATACTCACCGAAACTGTAGATGAATACAAGAAGACAGTTCTATGTAACAAATAGTGCTAGTAAACTGTTATTATTTTGCGTGTTGTTAAGGTTCGCTTTGGCAAATCAATATTTAGAAAAATTGCTGTGCTAAAATATTCAATCATGTTGGTCAGTAAATATATTGGTTACATACTTACTGTGACTGTTAAACTTGTAGTTAGATTAAGTAGCTAGTTCTAATTACGTTGTATTTGCAACTGTATTTTGTTTCAATGTATAAAATTAGCGGTCGGTGTACGAGACATACGCATTGAAAGAATTAAATTATTTATTTAAAATAATATTGAAAAAATATCACATAATCCTTATAGTTTCATACTGACTATCTAAATTATAAATACTTTTAAACACAACTTGCCTGTTTGGAATTTGCAGGTTTAATTTAATGAATGTTTGACTCAATATTTTGATGTTGGACACGGCATAGTAACATATTTAATGCTTATATAGGGTTGAGGATAGCTATGTTTATAACCGGACCTTCTACTATCCATACAAATCACTTGATTTTCATTATTCAGGGACAATATGAACCTGAAAATATTCATAAAGTTATGGCTTTACTTATGACAAAGGTGTTTTTAAGGGTCTTTTGCAAATTTGCATCCTGCGAATTGTTATTAATTAAATAAATAAAGCAATAAAACAACACTACGTCCGGGTGTACCCGGACCCAATAATCATCCGTAATGATCTCCAACTATTTAGTCGATATTTTATGTTTTTTGTAAGTGTGTTTACCTTGATTTTTTATTGGCATATCTACTAAGTAGGTAATACAATTGTTTAAGTGTAACCGTCTTGTTTACCTGATCTTTACAAGTACATCCAGTTTACGAAATAAAAATCCAAAAGTTACGGATTATTTAAAAGCTCATATTCATATTTTCATTAACGTTCTTATAAAATCAATAAAAGCGGTTTCAATTTTAAATTTTAGCGTACCTATATTGTTATTTTGTTACGACAATATGCAACAGTCATAACAAAAATGGTTTTCAAATAGGTTTATACCTATATCGAAGTCAGTTATGTGGCAAAACATTTTCGACAGCTAATTCAAATGCATGAATGTGTAAAATCATCTGATATAACTTTTTCATGATAATCAAGGTTATTATTTTGTTTTTATCGACGACCCATACCGGATGACTTCCCTTTTTCAATAGACACGGTTACTTTCGTATATTTGAGTTTAATTAATTAAACGTGTCGCAAGTAAATGATTACTTGTGAAGATATTTCTTGCGAGGATTAAAAGCAATTATTGATGTAGGTATCGATTTAGCTGTCCACAACTGTATGTTAGCATTTAGTAAATAAAATACACTACTTTTAAACAATATTATTAGTACAGACAATTGAGACATTATGTTAGCCTGGTCAGAAAAGTGTATATGTCAAAGCTGTATTGTTATCCTAGAATATTGAAACAACCAGTCAAATAAATAAAACAATGCGAATTATTTAGACTTAACTTCCGGCATCCTCCATCATCACAAAGTTCCATAGATAAATATATTTTTATATGTATTATAATTTATTTTAGATACCTAAAGTGTTAGATCATGGTTGCGTTCATATTCCAAGATGGCAATCTATAATAATAAATAGCATATTTAATTTTATCAATCTTTACAGAAATTACAGACAACATTGATACAACACAATGATAAATATAACATTATACAACATAAACATACAGTTAATAATACGTCTAACGGTTTAAATTAAACTTGCGACCGATAAATTAATTTTATTTAGCATCAAGATACTACCTTTTAACTATTTTTATATAAATATTTGAATAAAAAGTTATACGCTATTACCTCAAATTGTTATAATTTTATTTATTAACACGACACCAAATATTTATTCCACGTACAGCGGTATAGTATTCGTACCATGTTAATTATTTCTAAAATTAGCATTACTTTTAAGCGTGTTACCAGACGTCTACGTTTGTAATCTATGTTAGGCATATATTGGGATGATATTATGGAAGACAAAGGGCATAGTAGTTTATCTTGTGTTGCCTTAAATATTTACGATTACCTTTATTAAGGTACAGGCATTAATATGGGTATTTAAGTGAAGCTTTATTGCAAAACAGATTTATAACATCTAAGGCTTTAGTAGTTAGATTTCGAACTGGTCACAATGTGTTTGTGTTCTGATACGGCGATTTGATTATATGACCTTATGTTCACTTTTTACACATAAAAGGTAATAAGATCTTTGAACGCCTTGTGGCATAAGAATTACTCTTTTACGAAAGATCCAGTGAATTTAACGTAGTTAGTAGCATTAAATTGTGCTTAATTAATCTTTGTCTTAGGAAATGTTAATAAATGCACGTACGAAAATTGTACTACCAGTACTGCACATTCCCGTAATTGATGAGATTTGATACACAGCATAGAGCAAAATAAGTAGGTATACTATCTATAATATCGTACATTGTTATGACTCGTGTTTTATGATAGTCAAGAAAAGAATATCCAATCTAATTAAAAATGAAAGTTCATCTTACAGTAAAGATGATTAAGGACAAGACTAGCAATCTCAACAACACATAAATTAAGCCAATACTAATAAGAGCACAGGCGGGTCTCGGCAAACCCACATTATCCGCTAGTAACGACATTCCAAATAGTTATTATACTTATACCTAATACACATTCACTATTCATTCACTCTAATCTACACTAACACTGGCACGAAGATTTAAGTTTTGTTGCAGTCAATTTGGTAGATACTGGTTAGTCGTCTGCCTTCAGGATCGACTCGAGGGGATTGGGGCCTTTTCTTCTGGGGTTGGCGGGAGGTTTCGTCGCTTCGGCTGAAACAATAATTAACCATATTAAAAAACTATTATGATATTGTCAAGTATGTAGTATGTTATTAACCATATGTACATACTTCGACGACAATTTTTTAAATTACTTTTGATCTGATCCTTACAACACGACATTCTCTTAATAAGTACATTGTCCAGTCACAGTGTATCGAACGAGGAATATAATAGGAGGACGTACTACTTATTCACGACAGTAACATTATAATAAAATTATATTTCAGTGCTCCAATATCTACATGTCCTGTCTTGAATTGTACGCTTTGAAGATCGCTATTGAGAAACATAATATATGACAAATTAGGGAAGTATTTTATTTATTGATGGGTTCGAGTTTGAATCTAGATAAATCAATCTTAGTAGTTAATAGGGGGCTTATTCTATTATGGCGGTGCGTGCAGTCTGGTCTGGAAGTCGTATTTACAACGGACCTTGACTAGAAACATGAAGTGACATAAGAAAGAACAAACTGGAAGGGGGTACGATTCGTGTTATCAGACTTAAGTAACGGTTGTTATGTGTCAATGATGTAGAGAATTTTAGTGCGTATGTAAAGTTACGATAAATGTCATTTTATCGACAAGTATTTATGTCGGTGACGGGATCCAACTTTTGCTCTGTGTTGATCGCGAAGTCAGAATCTTTGTACCATCAGAACATTTAAAAATATTTTGGGGCCCCTACATTTATAGAAACAATATAGCTTTATAATTATATTTTTATGTCCCATGTTCGACTGGGACTCAAAAGTTCATTCTGTGCCTGATATGTCGTTAACGGCGACTAAAGGTGTACTGAGATTTGGGTTTGTGATTGTTTAAGCGGCAAGCGAGCCACTTGTTACTACTTACTACAAGAGAAACTCGAACTATTTTTGGCGGTTATAGGTATTATGTATGTAGTTTTAATTTTTCGAGGTTAAAAAAGTGTTTATTTTACAATATAGGTACCTCATAAAATACCCCTATTAGTTTTCTCCCCTTTCCACAAAAGGAATATCCGCAAGCTGACGTCATTGGCAATGAAGACAAATACTCACTCGTATGTCCCTGCGAAGCCTGCGTGACCTCGAGACACGCCATCCACTCGGTGATGCTGATCTTGGTGTCATGGTTGACGTCGCAGTAGCGCGGCAGCTTGCGCCCACAGCGCCGCAGCTGCTCCACGTTGGAGATGAGCTGGTGGAACGCCTTCCACTCGCGCCGCTCCAGCGCCTTGTTTTTGTCCTTGTCCAGCATCACGAAGGTCCACGTCGCGGCTTGCTCCTCGTTCGACGCGCCCCACTTCACCATTTCTCTGTGGAACGGTGAGCATTATTCTGAGTATTGATAGCATGCACCACCTATAGACCCAGCGGTTCCGGGTCGGACCGAAAATTTGTGGCTGGGTATTTTCAATAGATATTAAGTAATTTGAATAGTTTCTCAGCAACAAACATTTTGGTTTATTTTTAAAAAAAATTAAGATTTTTACTCACTTAACAATTTATTAAATACCTACTTAATTAATTGTTTTATTAATACATAATATGTACAAACCCAGGTCCTGTGCCGTTGGTGGATGTAGTCATTTTGGATATGAAGAAACTTCGCAAATCTCGCAGAAATTTAGTCTTCTCCGGACAACCTAAAATTTACAAGACAGGTAAGTTAAAAATAACCTTTATAGACTTTCAAATACTGTTACATACATACATAACATAACGCCCATAATCCCCGAAGACAAGATAGCAATTGATAACTTCCTTCTTAGCAATAAAAGTTAGGACTTGTATCCAAATCTGTCATATGTCTCTACCCATACACACATTAAGTCACATGTTCCCATGTTATGTTGCTAATAAGAACACTCGGCTGTTTTCAAGCAACAGAGTGTTTCCTCGCGCAATCTTCTCTCTGTAATCTGAGTAACTATCAGTATTTGAACAATTAGTCCCATGTTGGTCTGGGACTTGAAAATAATGTACCAATTGTGTTTCTTGCCTAACATGTCGTAAAAGACGACTAATGGTATATGGGGTTTTGGGTATGTGATTGTGTAGGCGACAAGCTAGCCACTTATCACAACTTTTTCACAATTTCCATCTAACCCAGCCCTTGTATTATTTTTTAAGAGGCCTGCTGCCCCTTTGACTCTGCCTACCCCTTCGGGGATTACGGGCGTGGTGATGTCATGTATGTTTAGGTGTGGGCACTGCGCACCTCTCATGGGGCTGACGTGCTGAGGGGCGGCGTCGCAGTCAGGGCGGCGGTCCTTGACCGAGGAGCCGGGGATAGGCTTGCCGGTGTCCTGGTGCACGCACCAACAGTAGCCGGTGGACCGGTAGCACTGCGCGCGCGCGTAGCGCCCATCGCCCGTGCACTCTGGCACGTACAGCACCGACCCGCCGGCTTTCTGCAACAGTGCCATACATTAAATCAGTAAGGCACTTAGGGGGCAGCGTTCCAGACGAATCTCATCCAATCTCACATGGTGGGGAAGGGGTTCTGCTAAATATCACATAACTTTTTCTACATTTTCCCGCGCAATTAAAATACGTATGTTTGGGTTGCAAATATGGGGTTCTAGAATTAGTGGTTGTGTTATAATTCAGGTATAAATTGGCCATTATACATAATGCCCGGGCACCATGAAAAATTACCAATAGAAGAGGGTAATTTGATAATAACATGTCTGGTCAGTCACATACATTATAAATTTCGTATAGACTTGGCACAGACAGATGTCGCTACAGGCATCATTTAGACCGATTGAAAGATAAAACCTAACAAAAACGTTATTATTTCACTTTTAAAAAATGCTTTTTCATAAAATAAGTTTTTTACGTCATTTCTTAAAAAACGTGAAAAACATGAATATAAGGAGGATAGGAGACATGGTGACATGGTGCTGCCAACTGGTGCCGTCAATAGGAACTTTGTACGCCATGAATACTTGAGGTTGATTTTTTTATCAAGTAAACAGAATTAGTTTTAATAGTAAAATTTATTATTCTAGTTAGTTATAATGTATTGTTATGTTTCTGGATGCACCAATCACCATCTCCCTAGCTTTATATCCCGTGCTTAGACCATGATTCAGGATTTAGCGAGTTTGGTTATTACATCGAAGCGAGTGCCTATCTGAAACACACCGTAACCTTTATATAGGGGAACCAGACAAATAAGGATTATGGTAACACATGCATATAGTTGTATGTGCAGGTTTCATCACGTTTTGTACCTCAACGTCGAGCTAGTGGTTTAAATACGTTCATAGATTTGAAAATTCCAAAGGTACGTGTCCGCGTCTGAACCCGCACCCCTTGTGTATGAGACGCGTGTCCTTGCTAATGAGCTACCACCTCACTTATTTTTATTATTCCAGATGCACCAATGCTTAAAAAATTGTCTGGAGCAAAATTTTTATTACTTTCCAAGGAATAGCATTCTCATGCCACGGTTATGTGAAAAAGGCCAAAAATAGATAACTACAGTAATAAAATATATTCTGCCATTATATTCCCGTCGTAAACATAAGATATTTTAGTTTATGCGACAATTTTTCCAGTTCTAAAAGCCTTATTTACTTCGTTTATTTACTCTTTAACTTTCAATACATGGTCCGCCTCTAAGAACTTTTGCCATTTACACATATTTTGGCTACGCTGTCGAGCGTTATTTATAATTTTTATCATATAAAAAATAATGCAATTGAAGATATAATTTTGTTTACATTATTCACAGTACGATGACAGGTCTGATAAGCTTCCTTTACTGTCCGCATAGTGCAGTAGTTCCCAAACTTATTTTTCTCGTGGACCACTTTCAAAATGTTACTAGTTTCGATGGACCCCCTGCTGCTACATTTCTACCACATTCTTAAAGTCGCCAAAAAATGAAAAAGTGTCGCTTCTGAGTTCTGTCCCTATATTCCGACAGGTAAAATAAAAACGAAAAATGGTACATTTTATAACACTTTATTTATTAAAAGAATAGAATTGCAAGAAAAAATTAAAAAGGTAAGTCACAATTTTAATTAATGGGAAGGATGTATTTGGTGGAGTGTCAGCAAACGATCAATGTTTGGCTTTATTTTTGTGAGCAATAACCGCAAATCCCCCCGCTCTGTGATGTTTAATTTGCTCCTTTTTTTTGTTAAGAGATTTGTAACGGCACTAAAACTCCTTTCTACAAGGTATGACGAGGGAAAAGCTATTAAAAATTTCCTTGCGATTTCCTACAGTCCAGGATATTTTTCGGGTATTTCTGCTTGCAGCCAAAATGTTTGGTAGCCTTTTCTAAATTTCACCTTCAGCTCCTCATTGGTGCTTAGCTCGAGCAGCTCCTCTTGTAATACAACATTGGCCACTTCCGTTTCATCAAATGGATTTATGATCCATGGTGGTATATCCATTGTCAGCATATCTTCAAACCTGGTTTTGAAGTCAACATGCAGGGCACTTAAATGTTGACTGTAGGTATGGATATCCTCATCAATACATTCTACCTGTGACAAGTTTGGAAATTGAGAGAATTCGCGCCGACTAATGTTTTGCTTCATTAATTTCAATTTCCCAAGAAAAGCCGAAATTATCCCCTTTGTTTTTATTAAATTCAGGCTGTCCCCTTGTAACTGCAAGTTAATATCATTAATTTTTTTAAACAAATCTGTCAAATACGCAATGTCTGTTTTGAATTTGATCAAGTTTTCTTTTAAATCTGGATCTCTGCTTTCTAGGAACTCTAATACGGAATCGAAAACAGAGTAAAATCTCGTTAAGCATGCGCCTTTCGACAACCAGCGTACTTCAGTATGTAAGAGCAGTCGTTGGAAGTCTTCATCATTTTCGTCGCACAATTGAGCAAATAAACGCGTATTCAATGCATTGCTTCTGATTTTGTTGACAGCTTTTATTACAAAATGAAGAGATTGGTTCAACCTGTCACTTAAATGTTTTGCCACAAGATGTTGGCGGTGGATTACGCAATGAATAGCTGTAAGCCCTGGTATAATTCTTTTGAGATGAGTTATAAACCCACGATATCGCCCGACCATTGCAGGAGCTCCGTCTGTTGCCACTGAAATAATGTTTGTAAATGGAATCGATTTTTCCGTAAAAAAATTGCTCAGTACATTAAATATTTATTCGCCTTTAGTGTCAGTCTCCAAAGTTCTGGCAAATAGCAATTCTTCGTGAATTTCTTCCTCCATAATATATCGGACATATGTCAATAATAATGCTTCATTACCGGGTAACGTTGACTCGTCCAGTTGTATAGAAAAATGAGTTTTTTGCAGATGATTGCACAAAAAACATTCGATATCAGAGCTCATTTCATCAATGCGTCTTTGTACAGTATTGTTACTTAATGGAATTCTTTTTAGTACGTCAAATGGAGATTTGTGCAAAACAGTTTTTAAGACTTCTTCAACAGCGGGTAAAATTAATTGTTCTCCAATAGTGTGCGGTTTTCCACATTTTGATATAAGTAATGAGATATTGTAAGATGCCCGCAAGCCATCATCGTTACTTTGAGATGTTGAAGCGAACATACTGTGCATGGTGGGTCTCTTTTCATATTTTTCCTTCAATGTTTGAAAATATTTTAAATCTTTACCTATTTTATCAGTATGACACCTTTTTAGATGATCTTCGAGCTTTGATGGTTTCATAGAGTCATTGCTCAAAACTTTGTTGCATAATAGACACATGGGCAATTGTTTGCCTGCCTCTGATGGAACAAAACCATATTTCAAATAATCGACACTATATTGTCGACATTTTTTCTTTGCTGTAGCCATGTTTCGTGTCAGTTAACTTACCTGAAAAAAAAAATGTTTTTGTAACCAAGTTTTTTTCTGAATATAGGTATCACACCGCAGCCTTTGTCAGCACGCGGGAATAGAATTACGGCTTGTGAAGGGACCAACTAATAAACCGCTAAGACAAATACAGACGTATCAATTTTAAAGTAGGTACTTTAAAATTGATACGTCTGTATTTGTTAAAAATTAGTAACAAATACTAATTTTTAATACTACAAATAAAAATCTCAGTATCGAATGCTGATCAAATTTGTGTAGGAAAAAATAAAAGTCGAAATCCCAAAATTGTCCATAAAAACCATAACTAACATCAAATCAATGAGTTCACGCTTAATTGCTCTGCAATATTGCTTATTCGGCCTTTTTAGAGAGGCAGTGCTTCTCTCGTGAAAAAACAATTGAATAAAACGTGCTGTGTTTGTCTTCAAATCGAAAGAGGACAATTAAAATATCCGTAAGTTACTAAGTCACCTATCTATACAAGCAGTTGTGATCAACTGACTAGTACACGTAAACAAAATACTTAATTACTATAACAAAAAAAAAGGTAAGTACTTACTTTTCTTCGGCACTAGCAATCACTGATATAAATTTTCTCACACCTTTTTTTCGAAATTCCGGAAACAAATGAATGAGTTTGCCTTTGGCATCAAGTATTTATAGTGGTGATCAAATTCATGTCTGAACAAGTTTAAGCATTGTCGGGCGGACAGCGCTTTGCAAGTCTGTACACGAAATTGTACGTAATATCATACGCAAGTTTAGACAAGTAACAGTCGCTTGCCTTATTAAAATATTATCTGCTTAGTTAGGTACTTAAAATAATGTAGGTAGGCCCTTATAAAAACTATGCTTGCTCTTTACTATTGACGGCCACTTTGGTTCAGTGGTAGTGGACGCTGCCTCTGAACCAAGAGGTCGCGGGTTCGAATCCCGCGGGGTACAAACATTTGTGTGCATGAACATGTTTGTTTGTATCTGTCCAGGTGTTTTCTATATACAGGGTGTATCGTAAATCGTTTAAAACCTCTTGGCCACGTGGTCTATAGGTCACCCTGAACAATGTTTGTTCTACGACTTATCCAATACAGACATTAAATATTTCGACTTCCCATACAAACCTCGATCAGCTGTTTGGTCATTTTGTATGGGAAGTCGAAAAATTTAATGTCTAGATTGGATAAGTCGTAGAAAAAACATTGTTCAGGGTGACCTATAGACCACGTGGCCGAGAGGTTTTAAACGATTTACGATACACCCTGTATAATAAGTATGTATTTACAAAAAAAAAAGTATTTAAGTATGTTTATCGGTTGTCTAGTACCCATAGTACACAAGCTCTGCTTAGTTTGGGACTAGTGGCTATGTGTGAATAATGTCCAAGAAAAGCAGATAAATTTTCGTGGACCCCCATTAGCATCTTATGGACCCCCATTTTTGTTCACGCCTACGTAGACCCCCAGCAAGTCTCCCGTGGACCCCTGGGGGTCCACCTGGACCACTTTGGGAATCCCTGGCATAGTGTCTCTTTTGTTGATTTAGTGCTGCCCCCTATAGTTGGTGCACGTTCCCTATAATGTCTTCAGAAGCAAACCAAAATAATCTTTGTTTTAAAACCATGATTTTTACACAGATGGCGTATTATTACTAAGAAACAACTAACATGTGCTTGTAGCGCCATCTTGTATTATTCCTGACAAACAGACTAAACTTTGCTGTAGTTCCAATTACTCAACACTGTCGTTGTTCTTGCGCGAGTTATAGCAGTAACTTTTCAAGTGAGTATGGGCAGTGACCCTCTGTTGTACGTAGTATATTATTACTCTGTGATTATAACTATGCAAATAGGCACATTGTCCGGGCATTATACAATATACATAATATCCATCACCTATCGGGCAGAGTAATCAAAAACATGATTGATTACTATTATGTTTATTTCGACATCCTCCCAGCATTATATAGCCTCTAATTCTAGGATCATGGTCTACCGTGATCCAGAATTTGTAACTATATAATGTTAAAAAAAATCTACAGTTCTGGCCCCGGCCAGCGGTTGTGAGCTGTCCAACCGCAACGCTTCATGGAATATATGTAAATAGGAAATAGATTTTGTGTAAAAATAGCACAAGTACGACCGAGCAAACAGTTTACCATGTTTAACTGATAGTTTTAAATGCAATTCATAAACAAAATGCATTATAAATGATAAATGTTTCTTTAACTAAACGATTTCTAGGCATGAAACTTGTGTATGGTGTTCTATTGCATCAAGGTTGTAGGTACATTATCTTGCTGTCGTAAAGATTTTCTTTTGTGTTTCTTTCAGTCTACGTTTTTTAGACTGAAAACCAAATTTTTCGTGTTATCGCGATAGTGTGGCCGTAGCATTACGAGAACCTATGTTAACCAACTCAGGTGTCGGAGAGCGTAATGCTCATTGTCATATCTGAATGCACCCTATCGGACTTTTTGTTTCGAGAGATCGATAATGTATTGGGGTGGTGGTCATAGCCAAATAACGCTGGCTGGCACCCCTTAAACTAAGGCACGAACAAGATACGACATAGCGGTTGTGATAATTGAAAAATAAAGAAATATTGGTGTGATTTCTAATGAACCCATACACATTAAAACTACAATCAGTTTATTCGGAGCGCAAACCTGTTCATCTAATCCAGCCTGCCGATCCGTGAGGCAGTCGTTGGCTTCGTCCTCTCGACGAGAGTCTGCGTCCGGCCCGTCTGGGGCAAAGGAGTTTCTCATGATCCCAGGCAGCACTGGCACTGTGAAAATCACATGAATTTATAATGTATGAATTTTCGGTTGACCCAGATGTTTTATGATTGTTCATGGAAATACGTAGGTACAAAATTAAGAGCGATACAAATAGGTTTAGTACAGTCATTTGGTTCGAATTAACGAGGTTCCTTGGAAAGTTTACCTGGAGTTTTGAAAGCCAAGGTATGTTTTGAGGCACTCACACGCCAAAATTATTGGTTTAACGAAAGAAATGGTTTTAAATAACTAACTAAACTTCACGCCACTTCCCTAGCGGGGTAGGCAGAGAGAACCGAACGCCATATGGCACGATCCTTACACACCTCACTCGCCTCTTCAACATTCATAATCCTTTTCATACAAGCTCTACGATTTTTATGACTCCTAACATCACCTTCTTTTAATACACGACCAATCTGGTCGTGGTAGGTGAGCCTGGGCCTTCCGCGGCTCCTACATCCTTCCACATTCGCATTGTATATCTGTTTAGTCAATCTTTCGTCATCCATTCTTTCCACATGTCCTAACCACCGGAGCATGCCTCTTCTTACCTTGACTCCAACGCTGTCCTTCAGACTAACTCTATTTCTTACATCATCATTCCGAACGCAGTCTGTGAGCGATACACCGCAGATTTTCCGCAGCGCACGCATCTCGACCGCGTTTATTCTACTTTCATGCTCTTTCTACCATACCCAACTCTCGCTTTCATATGTTAGCGTAGGAATCAGCACCGCATTGTGTATGGCGAGCTGGGTCTTCTGGCTTAAGATTTTGCTGCCTAAAAGTTTTCCTAACGCTCCATTCACCCTATTCCCTGCATTCACTCTTCTTTCTATATCAGCGGAGTACCTTCCATCTCTACTAAATGCAGATCCTAGATATACAATTTCATTCACCTGTTCCAGCACTACATCGTCAACCGTTATCCTTGTATCCGTTCTGGTTTCATCTCTTTCAAACACCATAATCTTTGTTTTCTTCGCATTCAAATGTAAGGCTCTCTCCTTGCAATCATTTCAATGTTGTGACTAGTTGCTGCAGATCCGATGCCGACTCTGCTAGAAGTACGGCATCATCCGCGTAAAGCAGGCAGTTCACAACCAAGTCACCCATACGCACTCCAACATTCATAGATCTAATCCTCTGGAGACAATGGTCGAGATATAGGATAAACAGCAGAGCAGACAGCACGCATCCTTGTCTGACACCAATATTGACGTCAAACCAGGGTGACAGGCTGCCCTCCACTTGCACGCATGCCGTACAGCCCACATAGGTGGACTGCGCAGCACGAAACAATGCTCCATCAATCCCATATCTCGGCAATATGTCCCAAAGGTCCTTTCGTACAACCCTGTCAAAGGCCTTCTCCATATCCACAAAACCGCAAAAAACCCTCTGACTTTTGGCCAGATGCTTCTCCACGATGTTGCGAAGAGAGAAGACTTGATCCGTGCATCCTCTACCATTCCGGAAACCTCCCTGTGCCTCCCACAACATTCCATCAGATTTCACCCTCATTCTCCTCTCAATAATCTTGCCATACATCTTTGCTGCTAAGCTGATCAAACTGATGGCTTTATGGCTGGCACAGTCCATACGTGACCCAGCACCCTTGTACAGAGGCACGATGACTGCCCGTCTCCAGTCCATTGGGACCTTTCCGTTTCTCTAGAAATGGTTTTATTACATAAAGTGTAAGAAATTATCTCTAGTTTAATTTTGTAACACTTACCTACACGTTTTTGTCATAAAATTTATAAGAAGATTGTTATAAAGCTGCTTTGAGGCACCATTTTTTCAATATGAGCGGCAGACGCGAGGTGGCAAAGTTGAAATATGGGAATATCGAAATTTATATAATCACAAATTTTCCAAATTCCTGAAAACCTTTCCAAGTGGAACTAAATGACTGGACTATTTTGACAAGATGCGTTTTACATTTAAATCAATAAATAATTTTAAAATTTTAGTTGCTTGGAAGATAAAACCTAATAAAAACGTTATTATTTCACTTTTAAAAAATGCTTTTTCATAAAATAAGATTTTTACGTCATTTCTTAGATAATTTATGCAATTTGGGTGAAAAACATGAATATAAAATAATGTCTTCAGAAGCAAACCAAAATAATCTTTGTTTTACATTTAAATTAATAAATAATTTTAAAATTTTAGTTGCTTGGAAGTTAAATATGCCAATTCCATGTAATTCACAATAGCGTTCTGCTTATGTACAAGGTTATTTTTAGTATAGCTACCTATATGAAAACAGAAACACGCGTCAAATATTTTTATGTAATGAATCAGAGTACCTAGTAACCTACATAAATGTATGATGGTATCTCAAAAACTCACGAAGTAACAAGCTTTTTGTGTTGCCTCGTTGTCTTCCAGAGTGTATGGTTTTGCGCTTATTAGATTAATACTAACGGGACTAAACGACCTTGTGAGCTTGTGACAAGCGATGCGCACGTGACACAGTTTTCAGTTTGTTAGAGGTTTTGTTATTTGGCTGAAATATAACATGGTATAAAAACTATTGCAATCGGTTCCATTAACAATTTTGTACAAGCCCCTTTCAGGTTTCGTATATATGTACTAAAAATAAGGTTGTATTCGTATATTTATTAGATATCTACTAGCTTTACCCGCAACTTCGTCCGCGTGGACTTCGGAATTGGGTTCAGAGAGAGAAACGAATAATGTGTGTAGGTATGCTTTAAAAAATAGATATGGTAACTGAGCAGCTGATGCAGCAAGCAGATGGCAGTGCCATCTATCGTCTGTGTCACGTGATTTTATACAAAGTACAATTTTTGTGCTGTGTATCCGCAGGTTATAAACTATTTATGTGCCAAATTTCACTCAAATTCATTCAGTAGTTTTAGCGTGAAAGAGTAAAAAACATCCACACATCCGTCCATTCAAACAAACTTTTGTGTATAAAATATTAGTAGGATGCGTCACAACATTCAAGGCAGTGCCTATGTTAGTGTTTCGAACTTCCATAGGATGCGAGGAGTTCAGGGTTAGCTAATAATAATATATAGACCCATAAGATACATATGATGTTGGATGGCTATATCTAGAGCAAGTCACCTGCGCTGGGGTCTGGCGGAGGTTCTTCTTCATTATAGTCGGGCTCCGCTTCGGGACCGCTGTCCTCGTCTGCGTTCAACGACATGAAGAAACGGAGAGAGACTATATATTATTATTATGTTTGCACACACATTAGCATTTAATATTAGCATGCAAATTAAGGAATAACAAAATATAGTGCTCAAACACGACAATCCAAGACGAAAGTGAATGTGGTTAAAACCGTTATGATGTGGTATACATAAATAGCTATGTTTAATTTTGTGTAGGTATGTTATTGGGGCTCTGAATTCTATTTCGAGTTTGACAACTTGCTAAACGAAGTGGTTAGAGCTCGTTCGAGTTCCGCCTTCGCTATGTGGCACATGTATTCAGAGAACTGAATGGTAGCCATAAACATTTTTAAGTCTCCCGAAATCTCTGGCTTCCTATTTTCCATAAAGAAGTCAGTAGTTTTTTTCCAAACGTTTTAAACAGGACGGAGATATATCACGCAAATAAAATTATTTCCTCTCTACAGGTACTACTTATTAGTTACAACTTAGTTCTCAGCAGTTTTTATCCTTATAATACTTACCTAAGGACCTAAGGATTAACTGGTTTAATTAATATTTACGTCACTAGACAATATGACTGCAAGGAGCAGTCATTATGACTCTTGATACCTATTTCGTATGATTCCATTTATTTATTATTATATAAGGCAATAAATTGCTTAATTTATATTATTAAAATATTGGCCTATTAGTATGTGTTGGCTTTACGGCTATTCTGTCTAGGACATTTCTACATATTATAGTAATAGTCTCTTTTTAGGCTATTACTCGAAATTAAGGGACTAAATCGAAATTCTGGGTCTAATGGTGTTCGTGATATATGCACTAACTTCGGAATGTGAAACCCCCTTTCGATTGTGGTGTAATGTTAGGTTAGTGGCAGGAAGTGAGTGTTGGTTGTGAGTACTAAGGTACTCACAGTCCGGTGCAGGGGGCTCGGGGCTGGCCAGCAGGCACGCCACCCACTCCTCGTGCGCGATCTCGCCGTCGCCGTCGCCGTCGCAGCCGCGCGCCCATGCGCGGGCGCAGCGCTTCGGCTTTACCACCTAGTCGATTAAATGCTATGTTGGGTAAATCGTTCGACGTCATTTGCAGGAATAGAATTAATTAATTGTAAGGGATAAAATTACAATTCTATTCCGTTTTAACTGTATCGACGAATTTTGTTTAAAAAAAATACTTTTCTCTTGTTTTCATGACGTTTCATAAATTGTACGATGTTCTCCGCGAATACGATTTTTAAAATTAATAGATTACATTCTTCATTTTTGTTCCACAAGGATGTTAAGCAAATTTTATTAAAAGAGTTAATCAATTGTAACATCCTACTGTCTCTTTGAAACTTTTCACGACAAAGATTCGACTTGTTTCGTATAAGTACCTACTTAATGATTTTTATTGCATATCGTCTTGGTCATTTAAATGGTCCATATCACTCAGATAAATGTATAAAACCTTGCCGCAAAGGATTCGGTGGAGATTCATCAAAGAAACCTGTTTCACGGACGAATTATCCCAGACAAATGTTTTTTATTCATTTAAGATTTGTATATTTGTCTTACCCCAGCTTATTTTATCAGACTACTTTAGGCATTTTTCACACACCTGCGAAGATTGGGTCGTGACGTGACTCACTCGTGCAATCTGGGTTGGTGGGACATTAAGCTAATGACCATTAGTCACAGCATGACCCCAGTTTACCTCGCTTGTACTTTACATTGTTTTTTATGTTTCTTCCAATCAACATAATATACTCACATACATAAAATTTATAAGAGCAAAATTTCTCACTAACTAACTGACTATCCAATGCTTATTTATGAAATATGAAAGTACCTAGTTTTCACTTAGTGCGAACCGTAATCCAACGTTAATTAAATAAACATTCTCTTCTTGGTCTGGATGCCAAAAATAACCTGCGATGCAAACATCTGCTAATCACCATTCGGCCCGATTAGGAAAAGTACCGAGTCTAATAGCAGGTGGTTAAAATCGGTCATACCTTTTTGATAAGCCTCCGCAGTCCTCTGTACTCCGATTTCTGCAACCCATCACTCTTATCCCGGTCGAGCTCCCGGAACTTCCAGTCCGCCACTTCTCTCGGCTCCGCGCCGCTCACGCCCACTCTGGCCCGCTCGTATTCCCCGCTAAAGATTTTGATCAGGTTCCCATTGAACAACGCCCGGTCTGTTCGAGTGCAGCCTGCAGATTTAGAAAAAATGCAATGTTATAGTTTATATGAGTTTGTTTTAGATTTACATATCTACAGAGACTATATATGTATTATGCAGATAGAGAAAATGAACTACTTTACAAAGAGACCTGTTTTACATCATCTTATCTACTGATTTCTGCAACATTGAGTAGGTATATGCCGCCGGATTTAGTATTCGTTTGTTTCTAATATTTCACAACATTTATTTATTACAGCGAACAAATCCAAGTAGGTATAATGTTATCCTCATTTACTTACTTTACAATTGTAGTGTTTTAGAGCATTCGTAGCTGTCTAGGTATACCGAATTGTGTGGTCAACGGCCCCCTACGGTTTAGTTTATCTTTATTGGGCTGATTTATCTAACCACCGTCAGACAGATCATCGTATACCATCTCGGAATGCCGTTACCGGTAAGGTAACACTCTCGGTGTGTCCCGAGACCTGTCTGTCCGTTCACAAACACCCTAAAGTGGAAGTGTCATGTCAGAGACTTCCGTAACGTCGGTAATAAAATATTTTTTATGGGCTAATGGTGATCCATCTTCTAGAAGGATAAGTTGTATACGTTCGTTACGTTATACGTAATACGTTCTGTAAAACGATATAATACTAAATTTAAAATACAAAGAATTTATACTCTTGTATATTAAGTAAACTTTGTAAGCTTAGAATCATTGGTAATATACTATAACTGGTAGGTATAATGAGGCTGCAGTGATAACTATAACAGATGTTTTAAAAACTTCACTAAATAGCACTACATAAAAACATCCATATATATGAGATTGCAGTAAAATATATTTTGAACACTAACTCCTTTTATTCCGTTGTCCTCGAACTGAGGACCGCCGCCGTGTGTGCGATTTACCTGCAAATTATAAAAAAATAATAAATGAATGGTCGTGTAATAATCATCTATACGAATCTACTTGTTTTACGATTATTGCTAATAGGGCCACGGTGATCCTTGTAGGTTTGTGCTGTCATTTTATGTTCATCAATATAATAGGTAGGTACTTAGTAATAGCATAATATGCGTATTAGAAATTTTTCTTTATTTTTACTAAATATACGGGTACGTTAACTAAAACATAGGAATTAAATTAAAAAGTCAATCCGGAAGACTAAATTTGATTAATATTGCTTGAATAACTTTTATTCCAAAAACATTCACTTGATCCCTAAACACATTTGATGTGTGTATTTTCTAAATACGCCCGTATAGTACGTAGGTAGTTCTTGCCATAAAGCTTTAGGCTATGTATATTTACCTACATACGGACAAGGAAGAAGGTAGTGATTACAACTATACATATAAAAATAAAGGGGTTACTCATCCTTAATATTTCTTTCTTTATTTTATGACGTATAATAAATATTTAAAATGTGTGTGAAAGAACTTTAAATCACCCTGTAAGTTTTACACTATATCATATGAATATGCATTTTAACATAATAAACCCGTTAATGATAAAGGCTTAACAGTATCTTGAGATTAATATCTTAATCCTAAGCGTGCCACCATTTAATAAGGAACTTGTTGCCTAATAAGTATTCAAATGGGAAAAGCAAAGCTGTTTTTTAAAAGGTGTCTAGTGTGTAGAGTGTTATTTTAGTTTAAACTAGCTGTCGCCCCCGGTTTCAACCGTGTGATTCAGATTTAACAATTAAGCGTATATTAATTTATTAATCTAGCTATCGCCTATCGGTGTTTAAAAGTTACGCTAAAATCGTTTCATCTCTTCAATCATTAGCTGAAACAAACGGTTTGACAGAGGCACAGATAAAAATTTAACAAATTGTTTTTAGTTATAAGGTCCGTAGGTACCTATATACTTGTAGGCAAGTTATTAAAGAGTTTTTATTGAGACATTATAAACAGGGACTTTGATTTTATTTATTTGTATGTATCTATTGTCCGCAGGTATAAATATCTACTTACTTATAACTAAGTACATAACATTTTTGAAGTAAAACCATTTTTTTTACATAAACGCAAACCTTACCTAATATCTTATCTAATAAAAGAGCAATTATTCTTACATTCATTAACCTATATCAGTTGCAGTTCCAACATTACATTAACATGTTTGCTCGATTTTTATCCCAATATCTGTCATAATTAACAAAAAAGAAAAAGCTGGTCAAAAATGTTATCTTAACGTCAACAAATTAAGTGACGAGTGGTGGCGATCGCGTCAAATTAGCGAGAGTAAACAGCGCTCATTATCACTCGTGCATTGGATGCATATAACAGATATCTTAGTAAATTATGCGCGCTGCGAGCGTGTGCGTGCCCGCTCGAGATTTATTTTCACAGAATGTCGTCACAGAACAATAAAGTCAGAGGAATGACTGGATACGTAAGCGAATAACTTTGTTTGCGGTTACAATCAATTAAATATGCAGATTGGTTTTTACACTTTAAAGAAGCTTTAGAGGATTAGTGTAATAGTTTAATCCTATTGGCTAAGAAAAAGTAAAGCTGCTTAAGTTGGATTTAGAAATACATATAATAAGATATGTATTGACTTAATTATTCATGGTAACATCACAATGAAATACTTGCTTCAATCGTTTGGATTTTATTCGAGAAGACCTTATATTTAGTTCACGTATAACTTTAACCTGTTGCTGCATTATACCACATATCATAAAAGAATACAAGAACTTAAATAATATACCTATTAATAGAAACGTCGTCGTTGCACAATAATGTCTATGCCTATAGGAAAAAATATCGGAAAAGTTCTCTGTAGAAACTCAATACTCTATATTAATTAGAATGTCCAGTCATATGACCAGCTAACTCACATTAAACACGATGAAAATGACAAGTAAAAACAATTCGCTTAAACTTATTGTGTTCCGAGATATTGACTACTGATATTGTGTATACTGTGTGTCGGTTGTCCTGGAGGGCGCGGGGGGCGAGAGGAGTCCGTCTACCTAACCGGTCCAAAAGTGATGCACACCATTAGCCGATACAAAAACCGGTAACGATCGAGACGCGGTCTGTTCATACCTAGGTATCTATAGTCTTTTACTAAAGCTCCAATGCGGTAGTCACGGGAATGTCTCAATAATACGTTGGGTTCATACTCAGCATATTATTGAGACATCATAAACAGTTATTTTATAAATTACATTTTGGATTAACAGAATATAATTTTAAATAGATCGCAGTTGGCATAATTATATTTTTATAGGCGATATTTAGAACTCTTAACATCGCTAATCACGAATAGATACCTACATATTCTTTGCTCTTATCATGATTCGCCGATGTCGAATTGAATCAGCGATGTAGAGATACGCTTTACAAATAAGTATCAAAGAAATCTGAAGCAGTCGTGAACATGCACTACACATTAGGGACATAAAATGTTCTAGAGTTATAACTGGGTTATTTCAACAAATTAAATTTGGTGCATTAAAGAGTGCATCAGACTTGTAGGCGCCCGCCGCTTTAATAGACACGGAAATGTATGTGTGAGCTTGAGTGAGCTAAAAAAAGATTACTCTTCGTCATAAAAGTCTTAATTTAACACAGACTAAATAACAAGAGTTTTCCATAAACTATAGTATATTTGTGTACATCCATCTATGACAGTATGTATGACATAGTATTTTTAAATGAAGTCGTAATGATAAATACAAATGTCTAGGATGTCTTTCACTTCCGCGTTCTTTGATATCTATCAAATGATATGAATAAGCTATTTATTAAGATACAATTAATTAAAATATTGCATTAGGCATGCATTTTTAACAATGCATAAAAAAGGTTAATATCTAAAAACTATTAAACTTTTAATTATCCTTCTTTGTCTGCATGGTATGAATACATACCTATAATCACTCAATAAATATTATGGAATGTTTTTATCGGAACCTTTCTGCGTATTCATAGCTTGAATGGTTTTAAATGTGCATTCTTTAATTATAAATGTCGTAGATATGGGTCATTCGCAAACAGTGGGATTAGCGTAACCGTAACAACGCCTAACAAACGAGCGATTAGAAATTCTGATCCATTCTTTAACTCCTTCTTAACGGCTTCATTAAATCTGCAGCACAGGTATACGGGCTAAATATAAAACATCAAAGGCGCGGACAGAGTTACCCAACAAAGCGTTCAAAACGATGTCTGGAACGTTTTTTCTATCATCCAATGGCTGAGACGGGTCCTCTTTGCTTTTAACACAGACAAAAAAACATGGGCCCATTGTGATCCGGCGTCGAGCTGTCTGAGGCGAACCGCTGTTTCTAAGAAAACGTCTCATACGCACTCTCAGCGCTTCGTCTCGTGTTTGTATCGCAGAAGCAATGAGTACCGGCTGACAAAGTGTGAATTGAACTTCCGTATTCAGCGAAAACATATCAAATACACAATTAAAGTGTAAAAATAATGTAGGTACCCTGATAAATACCGATGTGAGTTAACCTATTACCTACCATTCTTTGGTTTAGACATTAGTACATCAATAGATACCAACTCGGTATCATTTCAATATTGGGATTTAGAAACGATTTGTCTGAGCATTGTCAGGTTTTTATGAAAATTATTCTGTACAATTAATACGTATGTCTATTACCACATGTTTATTTTAATTCAAATCTAAGAATCATGTTTTGCGAGATGCATATGCGCAATAAATGGCAATCTTTGCGTTCTACCTATCAAGATTGAAAGATTTATCATCCACTCTGTAAATGGGAAGTCCAATTAGCCCCTAGTTATTCCATGTCAAGACGTCAAAATGTAATTAAAGAGAGTGTAGCAGATTCCAAGCAAGCGGGTCAACACGAGTGGCCATAAATGTTTGATTGGTTGTGCAGGCGCCGGAGCCTAATGGAAGGGACTGGTACTTGGCAGGAATAGTCGTAACTACTTGTTCAGTGCGCTTCAACTATGCGTCAGAGTCTGTGTCACAAGATTAAATTAGCTATTGATCCCCGACAGGCGAGCCGATTTTCAATTGCCGTCTGGTGATTTAAATTTGTTATGCTAATCGTAAGCTGGTTCTAAGTCATAATCATTCGGTAGAGGCATATTTAAAACTTTGCATTAACATAACGTTATCAGTGAATCATAAACCTACTATTTGATTCACTGATAACGTGCATGCATTTCTTCTTTCTATTCGTTTGAAGTTCATGCCAAATTTGATCTTGTATTTGGTTAACAGATGTGTTTAACGTTTAAAAGGAATATATTCTGCAGTTAGATCATACGAAAAGCTTCATAACGTTCGGGCAAAAGTGCTTATTGCGATCATAATAAAGTGTTCCTCAGGCTAAAGTAGTTATAAAGCAAAAAAAATATTGTTGATATCTATCTTATTTAATTCAGTCAGACGGATAGTTGAAAGACAGTCATATATTTATATAGGTGTCTACTGTCGTATATATACTTAATAAACTATTAACAGGTAATTATTGTCGACAAAACTAAAGCCGGGACACGTAAGTACTGACTTCATGGTCGCAAACTCACCTTCTCTTTATGTTCGCATTCTGTTTTATCTATAAAGATATCTATACCGATAAATAAAATAGGAGTGCATTTTTGTAATGCTAAAATAACGGCATATTGCTGAATGTTTTTAAATATATAGAATTATAGTAGGTAGGTACTTTTAACAAAATTAAACAGTATTATATTTTACTTCTGGTAATCTTCGGATATTGACAGTTTGTAAATAGCGGAAGTTACAAAGAGTACTATTCGAAATAAAGAATTGGGCAACAATTAATTTAAATATATAAGATAAATACATTTGAGCGTCGCTAATTATACGTTTTACCTATGAATTGATCCTTTGACTAGAGAATTGATTATGTATACATATTGACACTATAATGTTACATTATCAAACACGAACAAATTGTAACTTATGTACCTACAATAGAATCCTGTAGATTATTAAAACCATTTCTTATTGAATATCAGTCTTATATTGGTTTATATTAAGTACAATATGGTATATTTGACTGGCTGGTGGCGCATTTGGTAGTGACCCTGCCCTATGCGCCAAGACTTGTGGGTTCGATCCCCTTTCAGGACAAAAATTCGTGTGATGAATACTTGTGTTTGTTGTGTGTCTGGATGATAATATCTAATATTTAAGTATATATTTGTAATACCACTGTTGATTCTGATATCCGTAACACAAGTGCTTAAGGTACTTGGCTCGGAGTCAGATCAATGAATGTGATGTTGTGGGATATTTATTTATTTATTATTATTACTTAGATACCGTATATATGGTAGTTCTGAGTTGAAACTTAAGACGTGCCAAATTTCATCGGATTGGTGAAGTACTTTTGGCGGACACGTCAAAGTTACTTTGTCATTTATAATATTAGTAAGGATGAAAGAAATGTGGTTCGTCCGTGTCATGAAAAAAAAATTAAAAGTCAAATCAATAGCATCGTTCTCGATTTATCAAAGCTGGTGTAGCTACAAATATGTGTCCAGCTGACAATGACTACTTACTACAGTGAACACGGATCGGGTGTCCACAAAGGCAATATAAAAGTAACTGACTATTCCGAGAACGTTGCTACTTCACAATTCTGAGATGTAACGTCACAAATAACACAACGATTTATATTTATAAAGACTTTTAAAAGTTCCATACGTCTACTAGTCACATGCGGGAGTGCCCCAAGTTTAGAGAATACACAGTATGAGATCGATTTTGAAAAAAGAAATAGAAGCTCAAATTTCTAAGTCGGAAATCGTAATAGGTACAATTAAAGTAGATACATACAATTGATTTCTATATAAATACACCCTTCTCGTGCTTCGGTTAGGACTACACAACGTTGAGTATATTATGATTAGTATTTTATCAAAAGTAGTGTATAATACATATTGGTATTTTATTAATGCAATTTTCAAGATATATAAATCGATTAAAAATGTTGTTTATAGTTTGCCTACCTATTAAACGATGTATATAAAACGAATCAATAAAGTGAGGAACCGCTTTTGAATCTATCTACTTTTATTTTTATGTTTGAATAGTATACCGAGATTTGATTATTTGATGTTAATTACAATTTTAAATATCTCATTTATTTAATTAAATCGTTTTTCTAAATCAAGATAGGCCCATTCTATATTTTCTGACTGTACGTACATTGGTATTTGCTAATGCGTCGGCCGCAACCAGTACCTAACTAGAATGCTAAATGAATATGCTTAAGGCTATTCTTGGTGTGTTTCTCAATTTGTAATTTCATTTCTGCTTTCTTCCCGATATGCTTAACGCATTGCGTTACTGCATCAAGCAGTGTAATTTAATTTAACAAAAAATTTTACATGAGGAGACATTACATTTCTTGAGGAAACTAAATTATTAACTTTGGTAACCTGAAAAAAATTCACTACAGTAATCATAGACGGTATGTATCTTTAAATTAATTAAATTTTTAAATTAAAATCAATTTAATTTTCTTATAGGTAGAGATTATTTTCAGAGATTCCGAAATTGCGGCTTCCTACGCATTTTTTCGCCATTTATTTAGGTTGTTTTCACGACGTTTACAAACCATGACCTGTGGTAACAAAAATAATAAGAAACAATGTATTCAACATCGCCATTATTATCTGCATAATCGGGTCAGAACGTTTTGACTTACGGCGAGTTTTTACCTGAGTTTATTTTTAAAAACAAAATGCATCCTTTAGTTAAACAAACACCTATTTCATTCTGATTCATGCAAATTGATGGGTTGGCCGACGATTCGGCTTCGTCGGATATTTTTAAGTATTAATCAGACTTTAGAATTTCCTGTGTCTAGAGTTCGTCTGAAGGCTCTTCATATAATGAGTCATTTAATTTTAACGATAAATATAAATTTTTGAATAAGAGCGTGTTCTACCTAGAAAATAAAATCATTTTTTATATCTAGTAACCTTATATTTAAGTAGTAGGTATTTGGAAAGTCGACGTTTGCGGTCTGTACTCCTTTATTCACATCTTAAAACCTAATACATGTAATTCAAGTTTAGTCAAACAAATTTTATGTTTCCAACTTTTACCACACTTTCAATCAAATTATACCACTTGCAGGTGTTTTACTTGTACCAGAAATTCAATTGAGATGTAGTTTGTATACAATACCTTCTAGCGTAGAATTACTTAAGCCTTAATAATATAATGCATACAGAGAAGCAATTGCATTATTCAAGAAGCGGTCAAGTAAGAAACGTACTTGTTACTACGGGCAACCGCCCTGAATAAACCTATTTGTATTATTTTTGCTCCCGAAAGGATTAAAACCATTACCAATATATTCGCTTAGGTGAAATTTGACTTTTTGATGTCCAGTGACATCGCCAATTTACATTGTTCTTCGTTTCTGTGTGTCTTATTAACATTAAACTGATTTACATATTAAACTATTCATTTCCACGCCAATTCCTCCCTATCAGGGCAAGCAGAGATATAATGTTAATTTAAAAGTTCCAGAATGCTTCATATAGGCGATAGAAGTCCACACGATTAATAGAAATTGCCGCCTATGTTCACCTGTATGCATAAATTCCAAGGAATAAACACTCCGCTTATATCTTACTATTTCACCTAAGTAAAATAGTTCCGAGGCGATATGAAGATACCAAAAATGTATGTGCGTGTGGACCGAGGGACCAGTTCTGGTATTCGCAAAAAATCTTCACAAATATTTAGTAGTAGTCTTAAAACAATTGTAGAAACCAGGATCCAGGAATTTGTAAAATAAAAAAATACAGCCTTTTAGGTACGTCTGGTCCCTCAGTTCGAACCAGCCGAAAGCGACATCTCAGAGAGGATCTTGAAAATTAACTTGCTTTTATTGCACATTTTAAATAAATAGTTTCTAAAGCTTATTTACTAAATACCAGGCCACAAGGTGGTAAATATGATAAACCACAAGATTTTTATTAGAGTCCCTCAATTCATTCAAAACGAAAAACAAATTTAGTAAATATTTCTTTATTAAATCCATTGATGCGTATTTTACCTAGTTAAGGTTTTAGTAGAACTCTTAAAGCATTTTGTAAAAAGGAATGGAGCAAATCCATCGGAGCAATTTTGAAATAGCGACGTGTAAAGCTGGTTCCTCAATCCACACGTCTACTCTCGGATATCTACTTTACCAAAGGAATACTAGACATTCAAATGTATTTTTACTATTTAGAAGAAATAAACGAACACTTAATACCTACATGTATTGATTGCATAATTAGCGACAATGTCATATTACGTTCATACTACAAAAAAACAACACGAAGGGTGACCACACAATCAAACAAAATGTTTACAATGTTTCCATATGATTAAATTAAAATCAGTGAAAGTATTTACCAATATACTTTAAATATGTATCTAATTTTCTAATAATGTAGTAATCAATTAATGCATACAAAGCTAAGCGAAATAAAAACTAAGCAATGATGCATTTTGTTTGATTGTGTGGTCACCTTTAGTGTTGTTTTTTTTTTATAGTGTGAACGTAATTTGATTTTGTCGCGCCCAACATTCAGGAAAATCTTGAATAACGATGAATATATGATAAACTTAGTTCGTCTTAATATTGACATGGAGCTCTAAAAAAATCAGAATGATGTCAGTAATAGAATAATAAAATATACCTTGCTTAACGTACCTACCTATATCAATATGGAAAAACCTAGGTTAAAATCCCTTTATCACGGTATATTTTACTACGCCCAAATAATGGTAGGTATGCTTAGATCATGGGAGCAACAGACGAGGAAGCGAATGATTAGGTCACAGGGCGACGCCCTGCGTAGGTAGACCCTTCGTCTGCACCAGCCATACCCAACCTGCGGAGCGGGCCGCGGGCGGCCCACCGAGCTCTTATTAGTGGCCCATTCACAGGATGGGTTTATCACTGCTGGCGCCAGGCGTTAATTCGTACTAAACTACTCATTACCTAAATCAATACTATGAATACACTTGAATATTTGTATTTACTAACTCGGGGTTGGTCTGTGAACCTGGAGAATTCCATTACCACTCCTTAACAGTCTCTACTTAGGTATTCTATGGAGAACATCGGACAGTCTAAAGACTCTGCCAGAAGAAAAAATGCATGCTCTGTAAAAACAAAATTCGTCACATTCTCAATCAGAAACATGCCAGATTGACCTAAGTACAAAGTCTCGTACTACTGGCTGACTCGGCGAACTTCGTAGTTACCGCCCCGTTCTCGGATTTTCCACTCATACATTTTCTTATTTTCCGAGCAACTTTCTTTCAATTTTGTTTCATATGCACCTTTTACTGACAATTACAAACACATAAAAAAAGAATTAGCGAAATAGGTGCAGCCGTTCACGTGTAATACCGTGATCCTTTTTTATAAACATACTAGCTGACCCGGCGCACTTCGTAACGCCCCGTTCTCGGATTTTCAATACCATTCTTTTTAATTTACCGCGCTACTTTTTATTTTTATCTTTAAAAAGAACCTTTACTTGAATAACAAACACAACTAAAAGAGAATTAGCGAAATCGGTACAGCCGTTCTCACGTTATAGCTTTGGCGTAGACCACCTTTATCACTTAGGGGGTATGAAAAGTAGTAATACAACCTATTGGTTGTTATCTATTTATCATACCCTATTACTGCACACTTGGTAGGTCTGAGAATACCCAGACCTACCAAGTGTGCATATAAAATTTCATCAAAATCGGTAAAGCCGTTTCGGAGGAGTATGGCAACTAACACTGTGACACGAAATTTTTATATATATAAAGATATAAAAATAAGATATAGACTATTCGCGTTAATATCTGATAATGGGAAGCTCTCATATATTAACTGAAGCAATAGCTTCTAATGGCTAACTAATTGTGTACGGGCTTTTGGGTATGTGACTGAGTAGGCGACGAGCTAGCCACTTGTCACTCCTTTTTCACAGCTTTCCATCCAACCCAGCCCACTGTCCCATCTTGGACTGGGACTTAAAAAGAATATGCCAACTGTGGTTCTTGCCTAGCATGTCGTAAAAGGCGACTAATGGTATATCGAGTTTTGGGTGTGTGATTGTGTAGGCGACAGGTTAGCCGCTTGTCACTGCTTTTTCATAATTTTCCATCTAACCCAGCCCGGCTTTATTTTTGGCTGAATGTGGTTGAGGGGGCATGCTGCCTCTTTGACTCTGCCTACCCCTTCGGGGATTATGGGCGTGATGTTATGTATGTATGTATGTTTCTTAATTTCGAATGATGGCATTCAATGTTCAAAACTCGCGACTTATGCAAGAGGTGCGGGTCCAATTCCGTGCCCCACTGGATCTTTCAAATCCATGTATGTAGGTACCATTTACACCACCAGCTAGGCGATGAAGGAAAATATCGCGCTCAAACAATTATGGACGATCCAATATTTCTAGTTTCATCTGAAGGTTAAGGTCAGATTGGCCATCGAATAACCGGACATCCTAAATCCAAAATTGTGGTCTATGCGGACCCCGATTAATGATCATCATGGGATGGCTAGGAAAATTATGTATCGATATATTTGTACTTAGATGTTCGTGTACAAAACTTAATATTGAAGTTGATTTATTTCTAATATAGGAGGAGAAGTTGTATTACAATATAACTAGCTTCTGCCCGAGGCTTTGCTCGCGTCACATCGATAAAACATAGCTTAAATGTTATTCAGGTGTATAAGCTATATTATTGTAATGTTTCATTAAAATCCATTTTGTAGTTTTTGCGTAAAAGAATAACAAAAATCCATATATCCTCACAAACTTTCGCGTTTATAATATTAGTAGGACTAGCTTCTGCACGTGGCTTTGCTCGCATGGTATATCGATAAAACATAGCCTATACGTTATTCGGGTGTATAAGCTATATTATTGTAAGTTTTCATTAAATTCCATTTAATAGTTTTTGCGTGAAAGAGTAACAACATCCATACATCCTCACAAACTTTCGCGTTTGTAATATTAGTAGGATTGAAATAGGTATACATACGGGCTTAAGAAAGTAAAGGTTGAGCATGTCTGATCTTCAGGCCGACCTAGCTCTACGTTAAATGTCATGTCTTTGCAGGGTAAGTAGTAAATAAGTTTCATTATTATGTAATACTATTTTCAAATTTGTTCCTTTTATCCCGGAATAATATCTCAATAGTTATTTTTATAACAACGCCTTAAAAAAGTGCTCTCTGATTTTTCTTATAAATGGTGATTTTCGAAGATACAGATGTCTTTTTATAGTCCAAGAAAATAGGCCTTTAAATACGAATTTGTGGTAAATACTTGAATTTTTGATATAAGTTACTTTGAAAGATTTAAAAACGATCTGTGAAAGTTTTTTGTAAAATCACCCCCGAGAACATTGAAAAAAAAAATAAAAAGTATTTGTTTTTGAAATTTTGGGAAAACGGTAAGTAGTAGAAAAAAAAGGTTTAAATAAAAGTTGTAGAGCATCAGATTTTATAAAGAAATGCCCTGTTTATGTTTTCGCTAACATTAAAATTATCCGAGATAGGGCGGTTAGAAGCTTGGGGATGATAGTAAATAGTCCGGTCAGTTTTCCACTTTGATCTGAAAGGATAGGACCAACGGGAAAATTTGTGTGTGCACTAGATATTTAACAATCCAGAAATTCAGGTCTCTGACACATCAGGTTAGCTAAAAAAAAAGCGCGGAAGATCGAAAAAGCCAAATAACTCATGAGTAGTGCAAAATATTGAAAAATGCTAAAGGTAAAAGCTATAGATAATTGAATTTCCTACAAAAATGGTATCTGCATATTTTTTCATAAGTGCGATGCTTTTCGCAAAAAACACGTCTAAGTGTAAAATTATTTAAAAATGTTTATCTTACAAGTTTTTCTCAATAAATAATAATGCGTATAGCTACATTATTAAGTTTATTTTTCAATAATAAGCAGCACTCTAAAAAATATTTTTTCCTTACTAAGATGAAATTTTTTTTTCTCATCTAGACGGGTTTTTAATGCAGAATTAAATCCTTTGGTTTATGCGAAATCCGTCTACTTAGTACCTGTAATTTATTAACTTTCATTGAATAAAGAGAAATGATCAGTAGTGACTGCCTGACCGAGTCAGGATTTCTTGCCAAAACCGAAACCGAAACCGAACATTAGGCAGCTCTCTTAGTTTTGGCTTAGGTTGACATAGCATGTTGAAATGAAGTGTATCTTTACTTTTATGTCTCCTGACCCGGTGTCTATCTGTACTAATGAGATTAGAAAAAAATATTGGTTTCGTTTTTTTCTTTTGTTCAAAAAAATAAGAATGACAAATACAGCGCGTTAAAGGTCCCCGTGACGCGCTCACTCCAGACACTACAGATTTTTGAAGCGCTTTGTAATTTTCCGAGTATTCGATATAGCAAAAAATTGTAACGTTAACCCATCGAGTTTGAGTTTGTTTGATTTGTTGAATATAGATATTTGATTTAAAACTTTCTCGTTGCATTGTCAGTAGAAATAATACTGACTGGACTAAACGCGATATGCCGAAACATCAAGCTGTAAGTACTCATGTAGTGTCAGTCATTATCTTCATAGCGATATGTTCCATGCTTAGACGGGATCCGCTTAGGCCATGATCTAGGATCTAGCGAGTCTGATAATTACATTGAAGCGACTGCCGATCTGACATTCGTAACCCTAAGATAAGGGAAGCAGACAAATTTTGGATCATGGTTACAAATCCTAGTTGTTTAAATTTGCTGGTTTCATCACGATGTTTTCCCCTTACCGTCGAGCTAGTGGTAATAAATACGTACATAGATTTGAAAAATACAGAGGTACATGCCTGGGTTTGAACCCGCACTCCTCGGTTAAGAGGTGCGTGTCCTTACCATTGAGCTCTAGTCTAGTTTAGTCCCGTCAGTATTATTTCTAATGTTTGGTCAAAGCTTTTATCAAGACATCTGGTGATGCAGTGGCACTATGTTTCACAAGTCCCCTAGTCCCTAATGATATCCAGGCTTTAATATGTGACCTCGATGACTTCAATTGGATGTGGATTATACTCAAGGATATCTCTTTTCCGACAGTTAACTCTGTAGACTAGCGATTTAGCATGCTTATGGCGTATTGTGTGGCGTATAATGTGGATATTTTGTGGGATATATAATAACACCCCTTGTTTTACACAAAGAAACCCTGAGCACAGCTTGCTCCATAGTAGTCGCGTTAATACCTTACTTCATGCAATGGCGTGAAGTAAGTTCGCTCTACCTACCCCGCTAGGGAAATGCCCCTCTAATAACCCCCCTTTGTTTTACACCAAGAAACCCTAAGCACAGCTTGCTTTATAGTAGTCGCGTCAATACCTTACTTCATGCAATGGCGTGAAGTAAGTTCGCTCTGCCTACCCCGCTAGGAAAATGCCCTAGCAGGGTAGGTAGAGCAAACCGAACGCCATATGGCACGGTCCTTACACACCTCACTCGCTTCTTTAACATTAATAATTCCTTCATACTAGCTCTATGGTTTCGAACTTAACTAAACTAAACTTCACGCCACTTCCCTAGTGGGGTACAAGAGAACCAAACGTCGTATGGCACGATCCTTACACACCTCACTTGCTACTTTAACATTTTTACCTTCACTTTTCTGTTACCGCACGACCAATTTGGTCATGGTGGGTAACTTTCGCTCAATCTTTCGTCATCTACTTATCCCACATGTCCGGATCACCAGAGCATGCTTCTCCTTATCTTAACTCCGACGTTGTCTTTCAGACCAACTCTTTTTCTTTCATCATTGTTCCGAACGCAGTCTGTGAGCGATACACCGCAGATTTTACGCAGTGCACGCACCTCGACCGCGTGCTTATTCTACTTCCATGCAAAACCCGCAGATATGTCGGTACCCAATAGTAAAGTGAAAGTGAAATTTATTAAAAGGTAGGTAGACCATCAAAATAAGCTGCTATAATGAGACAGTGCCGGTCTAATGAGACTAAAGACGAAAAGGTATAACGAGCCTTTAATGTTTAAAGAATTACTTAAAACTACTAATTTTCAAGGAGTTATACCTTCCATCATCAGCTAAGCAACATAACATGATGAGTACGAGACGCAAATACTGAAATCGTTTTAGAAAAAATAAATCAAACACTTAACATGTCGTTAAAATTTAAGGGTGGCCCTCGTTTTCATGGAATCCCATCACTAGACCAAGAATTGGTAAAATTGAGACTATCCGAGAATAACAGTCAATATGACCCTATAATATTGAAAGAATTATCCACGAACTCCTAATCGTTAAGGAGTTGTACCTTCCATCATCAGCTCAGCAACATGAGATTATGAATACCAGACGTAAATACTTGAATTGTTTTAGAAAATAACTAAAATAGATTGTACACGCCTATAATACTTGAGGGTTTCCCTCGATTTGCCTAAGATTCCTTCATCAGATCCAGATTTGGTGCCAATAAGACCAACTCAAGGATATACCCTTTTGAATAAAAAAAAAGTCTAAAAATCGTCTTACAATTGTCGAAGATATCAATATTTAAAGAATCATAAACTAATACCTAATCGTTAAGGAGTTGTACCTTCCATCATCAGCTCACCAACATAAGATGATAAGTACCATGCGTAAATACTTACTAAATACTTAATGACGGATTACACACGGGAAAAAAAAAGGATCACTGCGGAATGCACCATAGAGCTTGTCGAATATTTTGTTTGACCTGTGCTGAATACGTAGACGTTGTTCTCGTCAAGGGTTTTCTTCAGCTCTCGTCCTCTTGGAAGAGTCAGACGTGACTCCCATGCAAAAAATTCAGACTCAAATGCAACATTCTTTGCATGGGAGTCACGTCTGAATTAATAAATCTATAACAAGTGGTCCTAAAATAGTCAGTGAATTGATTTTCCTATGTTGTATGTTTTAGCTGACCATGTTCATCTTGCACCATGTTAACTGCAGATGTACTGTTTTATATTTTGGTAGTACTTTATGGTTTATATTTCTTTTCCCAATCACAGCAGTTCCTTTTTTTTTTTTTTTTTTTTTTTTTTTTTTTTTTTTTTTTTTTTTTTTTTACCCTGGGAAATGCCTTACGCATACCACTCCACCCGGGGGAGAGGAGTGGTTATGTGGGGCTCTCCCCCCGTGATAGAGGGGGGGCCTACCCACTAAAACCCAGGGGTGTTCCGCCGAATCGCTTAGAGAGGGGGCCTGGGAACGCATGGCCTGCCTACGATCCCCTCCTGCAGCGCTTGCCCCGTTCGGGCTCGACTAAAATTTGCTCCTCGAGCACTCGGTCTAGGCGCCCCTGGAACACGGAGGGGCGCTTACGTCTAGGCTTTAAGCGCGGGCGACGGATCCCCCGATCTATCGCCCGCTAGCCCTGCTAAGGCGGCATGTGGGCCATATATGCCGCACGGCGCCGGCAATCACAGCAGTTCCTGCATGAGCAGTCCCGTCTGGATGGAAGATTGAGTAAATGTGATAGTCCTTGATTTTAATGCTGTTGAACTTATCTTTATTTACAGAGACTTCAATAAAGCACTTATGAATATTAGTTGTGCTTCAGAGACAAGCATTACATCAATGTTATGCTATGGGAGTAATATTTCAACATAATAACATAAACGACCAGGCTTTTGATGTTCCAAGAAGCAACTGTATAAGCTGGCATTACTCTATTATAATTTTATTAATTACTGTTATTAAGAGGTTCCTCAGTATTGGTATATTGGTATATCCGGTTGGTCGATGAGTTTGTCTAGCTTAAGAACTTGTTCAATGAGTTGGATTTCTAGGCTTTTGTTCTTGATAAAATGTTAAACTGTGAAGGGTTTTTTGGCAAATGGCAAAAATTCAAATATTTGTTTTGTTTCGTAAGTAAAATTATCAAAATATTGAACACGTATTTTTTGCTTTATCGAATACTTGGAAAATTACAAAGATACAGCGCTTCAAAAATCTGGAGCGCGGCGCATTTACGGAACAAGTGACGTCACAGGGAACTTAAACGCGCTGTATTTGTCATTCAAATTTATTTAAACAAAGGAAAAAAAAGTAAACCAATATTTTTTTCTAATCTCACTATTACAGATAGACACCGGGTCAGGAGACATAAAAGTAAAGATACACTTCATTTCAACATGCTATGTCAACCTAAGCCAAAACTAAGAGAGCTGCCTAATGTTCGGTTTCGGTTTCGGTTTTGGCAAGAAATCCTGACTCGGTCAGGCAGTCACTACTGATCATTTCTTTCGGATTAGACGGATTTCGCATAAACCAAAGGATTTAATTCTGCATTAAAAACCCGTCTAGATGAGAAAAAAAAAATTCATCTTAGTAAGGAAAAAATATTTTTTAGAGTGCTGCTTATTATTGAAAAATAAACTTAATAATGTAGCTATACGCATTATTATTTATTGAGAAAAACTTGTAAGATAAACATTTTTAAATAATTTTACACTTAGACGTGTTTTTTGCGAAAAGCATCGCACTTATGAAAAAATATGCAGATACCATTTTTGTAGGAAATTCAATTATCTATAGCTTTTACCTTTAGCATTTTTCAATATTTTGCACTACTCATGAGTTATTTGGCTTTTTCGATCTTCCGCGCTTTTTTTTTAGCTAACCTGATGTGTCAGAGACCTGAATTTCTGGATTGTTAAATATCTAGTGCACACACAAATTTTCCCGTTGGTCCTATCCTTTCAGATCAAAGTGGAAAACTGACCGGACTATTTACTATCATCCCCAAGCTTCTAACCGCCCTATCTCGGATAATTTTAATGTTAGCGAAAACATAAACAGGGCATTTCTTTATAAAATCTGATGCTCTACAACTTTTATTTAAACCTTTTTTTTCTACTACTTACCGTTTTCCCAAAATTTCAAAAACAAATACTTTTTATTTTTTTTTTCAATGTTCTCGGGGGTGATTTTACAAAAAACTTTCACAGATCGTTTTTAAATCTTTCAAAGTAACTTATATCAAAAATTCAAGTATTTACCACAAATTCGTATTTAAAGGCCTATTTTCTTGGACTATTAGCAGCAATATCTGAACTAACCGCTAGACGCAGCTGCGGACCGCTATATACTAGATATATATAATAAAACATAGTCTCGTTAGTTAGTTTATATCTCGAGCTACTTATCCGATTTACGTGACTTCCAATGTGATCTCTGGCCAGGTTTTGGAATATACCTACATAATTTTAACCGGGCAAAAATATATTAAGAAAAAGGAGCTGAATAGTCAGTGAGTAATACTTGAACATTTCTTAAACCTGTTTACGAACATTAGTGAAATGATAATTCCATAACATATGATCATTTCCATGCTGTGTCAAAGTCTGCTTAATAATAAAGGAACACGCCTAATTGCGAAATGCTGTAATTGCTATCGTACACTATAAAGGACAATAATAGAGTAAAAAATAATTTTGTCATATTTCTACACAACACGCACAATAATTGAGAAATTATATATCATTCCTAGAACTTTAAACATCTCTATCTATGTTTTTTGTTTTATTTACTCCCACCAAAAAAAATAAATCAAAATGAAAATCATGGTGACATCCACACTTAAAATTAATTTATTTTCGATATACCATCTTTGGGTCACCAACTTCCATAATATATGTACCGAATTTCACCTTAATCAGACCATTAGTTAGGCCGTGTCATTGTTGACGGACACGCTAGCGATCCGTGAACTGAATTAATTCTTTTGAGGTACGGAACCCTGAATACGGGGCATACGTCGATGTAATACGACGCGGTAACATAATGAAACTAGAGTCTTATTTGAACATACTGCTTTATACTTATGCACACTTTAACTAAATAGCTAGGTACCTATACGTTACGTTGCTCACCACTGAAGTACCACCACGAGTCGCATGAGAACATAAACAAAGAGGTATGTTGTTAAACAGGAATTCGTAAAGGAATTTTAGTATTTTATCATTGGTAATAATTAATTACTCTATCGATCGTTAAAGTTATTCTATAAAATGCGGTTTTACGTAGAGAAATAAAAGCGATTATTATTAAACCAAAAACAGAATTGACTGAGTTTGAAAGGATTATGTTGAAAGTTAGGAAAAGTGGTGACAAGTAGCTCGTCGCATACATGATCACAAAGCCAATGCACTATTAGTCACATTAGACAAAACGCTAGGCAAGGAAAACTGTCGATATATTATTTTTGAGTAGCAGATCAACATTTTATTTCCACAGAATCACAACCGTACCGTAACCTTATTAAGCGTCAAACTTGATGCTCTTTTCGTAAAGATTGCCATATTATGGCCAATGACTTCCCAGAAGGACCAAAAACTCTAAAGGACCTCCGGTTGGTATCAATGTCGTCCAATTCAATAATAGGTACCTGACCAGTAAACAAGTCGGGATTGCTGTCTTCCGCCTAGGCGGGCCCCTGACCCCCTTGTGTTTACATACGTATCACACATACTGAGAGGATGGCCCTGCTTCCCCGCACTTTATACCATAAACAGTGTCAGCGAGCCCAGTACAGACAACGAACAAGAACTATTACTTGGTGTTCCTCACATTTAAATATAACTTGCTAGATAGCTAAAGTAAACACCGCATAGTATTTTTATTAGATAGCTAACGTATACAAAATAAATAAATTATAACAAAACTTTTCATTCGAAATTTAAAAATTGAATTCTAAAACAAAATATATCCAGCTGCCTGATTGCGATTCGAACTATGCAATGCATTTTCAATACGTAGCAGACGTTTCTAAATATACAAAGAAAGGGTGTTTTTTGTTGTACCTATAGAAACAGTTTTTATTACAAATATTATATTTAACAACTGAGTTCTTATTGCATCTGTATAGTTTGATAATAATAAACTGAAGTATAGTTCAAAACGGAAATGTCGTATGTATATAATAATGAATATTTATAATAGGTCAATCGAATAACAGATGATCTATTAATATACATCTCATTATTCTAGTACGATATAATGACATAGTTCACGACTATTTCCGCCTGTATAGTAAACCTACCTATGTCTAATATGACGTTCTATGAAGGTCACACTATAGTCCATTTTTTTTAGCATTAGAAAGAACAAAATTTAAGTATTTTATGGTACACATTAATTTAACAAACAAAACGTAACATCGTGAAAAGTTTACACTAAAAAAGACCTTAAGAAGCAGAAGTTGCAAACTTGTGGAACGAAACGTTGACAGTTTGACACGACAAAATTAAAAAGTACATGCCGATATTGTAATACGTACCATATTAAGTGATTTTTAAAATGGTCGCTTAATATGACCACCATTTGCAACAATACCGGCAAAATGTCAACGTCACTGGGAATCATCCGATTCTTCATCTTCCGATGATGATTAAATATTTATATAGAATCTATTTTGTTTTATTACTATGATCCGTAATTTCAATTTTATCACAGTAGGACGATGACTGTACAGTCAGCGTCACGTTGAGTTACCCATTACCTTTGCAAAATCACCCGTACTTTCATGACCATACGGTCACAGGGGGAGTAACTGTACTTGTTCGTGGTTCCACCGTGTAAGTCCTCCCTAGGGTCTCTACTTACTATGAGGAAATTTTGACCAAGGAGGAGAAAATTGGCTCATCCTACCCCATGAGGGACTAAAACTGTGGGACGACGGGCTAGTACCGCTTTGATCATTTGAACATCAAGACGGAGCGTCCTGATATTCGAATGTCTTTCGAGCTTTGTGGGAGTAGGTAATGTAGTTTACGCAACTTTATATTCTATTCACCATCTAAGAAATCAAAATGACCTCATTTACTTAATCAGCAACCCCAAATTAAAATAACGGAAATGTCGAACATTGGGCTTTCACCCTGCAAATTTTACCTATGTAGGTAAGTATTGGTACAAGAGGTAGATTTAATATTTTTATGCTAGCCAAAAAAAGTTTGGCCACCACTGCTTCTTTGTTTACATAATTTCTAATTCTAAAAAAAACGTACTATAGTTTAAAACAATAGTTAGTGGATACTTTGTCAATCCCGAATTCTGAAAGTTGAAGGAACGATGTAATAAATGATATGCGATTTCTTCAATGACATTAATAACTTTATCAGATTGAATACGGCTTTTTTTTACCTTTTACTCTTACTTTTTGGCTTTTACCAGTTTCGCGCGCGAGAAATTCAGTTTGTTGTAAGACACCTGATCGTTCGTAGCCTACGTCCTTTCTCAAGATTCAAACTGTACGCGGGCCATATTTTATCGCAATAGGTTTATCGCATTGTAGTAGATTTTTTTAGTTTCAACTTAAATATCAAAAGCAACCCTATTCACGTTGATGTAAATAAAAATAACAACTATGTTATAGGAGTTGCTGCAGCTTTGGTAATTCTCAGAACGGTTATTTATTTAGGTAGGTAGTTGACATTTTTTACATACTTACCTATATTTTTATTTACTATTTTTATGTGAGATAGACAATATGGCCATCAACTTACTATTTATATTGCTTATGCAAGAATTAGTTTAGGTACCTACAGAAAGTACCTACGCATTTATAAAGAATCTTTCACCGCGAGATCTGTTTTTGATCATTCCGGATAAACAATAAAATGGTATTAAACACATTTAGCGAAGCCGTAAAGTGAAGAAGTCTGCCACTTTGTACGAGTGTTAATCGAAATACGAGCTCTACCTACCCAGGATTTTAATTTCAAATTTAATTTTAATCTTAGGTATGTGCTATATATATTGATATTATCTTGTGTGCTATATATTGTAAGACCGATTGGAAATCTGACTTTTGATATGATAACATTGGTTTGTCATTAAAAATGTACCAAATTTTTTTGACCATTAGTAATTTTAATACGATGATTAATTCGTCATTGACCGATTAGAAATAGAAAAATACTAATTCACAGAACGAGGTGTTGTTCAGAAGCTGCTGTACGAAATAATAAACACTGGCGTTCAAACAGATGAAACCATTGTTTACAAACGAAGTCTAAAGTATTTCCAGTTATTTACAACTGGGAGTTAGGTAAAACAGATGTTAGAATCCGGGTGCGAAAGATTAAGTGCCTAGAGAATTTTAAAAATTATCGCCTGTATTGTCCATGAATAATTTGTTTAAATTTCATTTAGGTTTCGTTATTCATAACTAGGAAAGCAAACTTTCTGCAAGATTAAATAAATAAAACACATTATAATATAAAAGGAAATCGCTTTGCAGCTAAGAACATAAGAATTTTCGCAAAAAAAAGTGAGGAGCAACGCGCATTAATGCATGTGCAAAGCATTACAAATCGTTAAGGTTATACATATGAACATTTTATTTCTGCAGAGGTCGTCATTGGAATTCCATCGGCCTAATTATTTTCTAAACGGCTCGGCTCACATTTCCGCCTAAATGATGTATGAAGAGTGCGGCACTTCACAAAGTCGGGTAGCAGCGCTACATGATGCGCATTTTTTCTATAAAGAATCAGTAACACGTTACAAAATGTGTTTCACGTTCAATGTTTTTATGGTCATCTTGTACGAGTAAGTCTGCCTTGTCACATGTTACAATATATCTCGCAATTCAAAACACGCCTAGATAAATATTAGATTAGGCTAGACTTTACAAATTGTTTCGGAAGAGGAAGATTGTTTCACGATGAAAAGGGAAGTTACTGACCAGTCCTCGTGCTGCAGTCTGGCCGGCCGTTTCGGACCACTGTGTAGGGCAGCGGCTTCCCGTCGGGGGTGACGCACCAACAGCCGGCGGCGCCACCGGCCGGCGCGCACTGCACCGCGGCGTAGGTGCCGTCGGCGCGGCAGCGCGGCACGAACGGCGCCCGCCGGTCCGCCGGCGCGTTCAGCGCGTAGCGCAGCGCCAACATGCACGAAGAGGGACCATCTGTTGGCAGTCGCAACAATTTATTCAATATGTATCTACGATTTCACTATCATCACACCCGCACCCACGGCGTAACCAGTCCAACGAGCAATAAGCTCCTTTAATCACATTTAGACAAAAATATTGTATTATAGGGTATTTTACATTTTTTTTAAACCTATTTTACAATTTTACAAGACAAAATGAACATTAGAAAGTCTTTATTATAATGTTACCTTTATTATATGTTATAACCCAGGAAAGTGCTTATTATCATTGTCTTGTTTTATCATTTAACTTAATGTCAAGTTTCATTCCGTCTTGCCGTTTTTCTTTTTATATATAAACTAGCTGACCCGGCGAACTCTGTTCCACCTTAGAGGCAATAAAAAATATTTTGCCTATTGAAATAGTTCACTCAGCAGTATTTCTGGGCATATCATTTTTAAAATAAACGACCTAAAAACCTCGGAAATTATACCAATATCGATACTCGTCTTTTTTATCCCTAACCCACCCCTTTTCATCCCCCTGTTAATAAAAAGTATCCTATCCTTTATCTCAGTATCTCACCTATCTATTTAAAAAATTTCATCCAAATACAGCTATCAGTTTTTAATTTCCCATACAAACGCTCACCCCCTTTTCACCCCTTTAGAGGGTGGTTTCCGGGATAAAAAGTATCCTATGTCCTTCTCCTGGTTCTAAGCTAACTACCCACCCATTTTCAGCCAAATCAATTTAGCCGTTCTTGAGTTATAAATAGTGTAACTAACACGACTTTCTTTTATATATATAGTAAATGAGTAACAACCATCCAAATAGCTATACTTTGAAATTTAAACAAGCATCTGTCTGTAGAGAAATAAAATTATACTTCGACCAATTCTATCTTACCCCAATCCCATCCTTAAGTTCTAAGGGTAGAGGGCATCCCCGTGTCCAATAGGGATACAATTTTATTTTGCTGTAGCTAACGTACTCGATCACCTATCACTATCCAGGACTATCCAGACACCTCACGACACTGCAAAAACTAGGACATGTCCTGAGAAAACAGGACGGTTGGCAACCCTAACATAGTAGTTATGCAAACTGAAACGTCAACTCGTAGCGTTTAAGCGGGAAAATGTATGAAATGTCCCTATAACTTTAAATTCAACTTATTTACCATCTGACCCAGTCCACGCTCATGTCAAAAGTGGTTAAAGAAGCTTACTTATTCCTGGACTCTGCCCGGCTGTTCTTCGGGCACAGCACGCATGACTTTATGAATGCAATTTAAAAAATACCACGTTAGATAGAGAGACGCACAATATACAATATAGAGTCGCATATTATACAATAGTCTGCTATAGAGTCTCGTCTAGTCACCGTCAGTACAAACGGCGCCAAGTGGCCATCGCAAGCAGGAGGTCCTACACGTTGTATAGTACTTACATAGACAGGAAACACATCACTGTCGGAGCCAAGTTTTGTATTTATTTGTATTTAGTAACAATTTCAAGTGTTTATGTAGCTATTATTAAATATCGGTTTCTGGTTTGGATATGCTTTACTACACACGTTTCATTCAAAAAATATAGCATCTTGTTTTATAATGTACAATTCTACACGATTAACGAAAGACTGGTCATGTGTCTTAGTCAAGTAATGGGGTTGAAATCGATGTCTGTTGTGTGAGCACAGACCCAATCAGATTACTGGGGAGAAAGAACGACACGCATCCGAATGCTTCATATTAACAGGCAACATTAATTTTATTTATTTATCTTCAATTTAAATAGCATTAGATGCAATCCCAAATATCGCCTAGGGGACAAATAAACATATTTTTAAGTTCATTACCTAAGTAATTTTATTTATAGACAGTGTTAAAATATGTAGGTCAAATTAAATTCATTAGAATAAACTAAGGTAAACATGGTCAAAATGTATGGTATGTATGTAAGTGAAACTAACAAGATATCTATTTTTGCTTATTTGTCACCATCGCTGTTGTGGCCATTCTATATACATACACCTATAAGCTGAAGGACTTGCTACAATCAACACGCTATTTGATTGCTAATCAAAAAGCTCTGATGATCTCATTATACTGACTGCCATCTTCCAGAACTGATATCGCGAAAAATATAAGTATGCCGTCTTCATTATTTTCTCGTAGCCATTCTCAGCGTTCGGCGGAGCTGTTCTCGGAGCGAATCGAGCAGCATCTCTTAACCTTGTGATAGTCATTCATCAATGTCATAATAACTGAATGTCCATTATTTTATAGTAAAGTGGACAACACACGGTTACATTGACATACTCAACTTTTTGATAAGTCATATTAACATGCTCTTTTGTATTTTAACTTTTTGACTTGCCATACTTACCAGATGTATGTTGTAAGTATTTCCTCATTTCAGGTTATCTATTCGACCGCCGCTTCTTGTTTACATTCTTCAATCAACAATAACTGATGGATAGATTTTTTTTTTATGTTTTCTTTCCTGTTTTATAGATATTACATGTGTACCTCCATTTTGTATTATTTTTTCTGAATCAATATTTTAATAACTGTATCTAACTTTGTCTCGTCTTTCGTTATTTTAAAACGTCACTGTGTGTTAGCTAATAATTATATTCAATTATTAGTTTTTAGCTTCTACTTGTGGTTCTACCCGCGTGGATTTCGGTTTGTCTGGCATCTCGCGGTTTACATAACATACATACATACATACATAACATCACGCCCATAATCCCCGAAGGGGTAGGCAGAGTCAAATAGGCAGCATGCCCCTTCAACCACATTCAGCCAAAAATAAAGCCGGGCTGGGTTAGATGGAAAATTTTGAAAAAGCAGTGACAAGCGGCTAACCTGTCGCCTACACAATCACACACCCAAAACCCGATATACCATTAGTCGCCTTTTACGACATGCTAGGCAAGAACCACAGTTGGCACATTCTTTTTTTTTTGTCCCAGATCAACATGGGCCAAGTCCCAGACCAACATGGGACACGAAAAAGACCACGTCTTGTTATCATTTAACATAATGCCAAGTTTTATTTCGTCTCGCCGTTTTTCTTTTTATATATAAATGAGTAACAACCATCCAAATAGCTATACTTTCAAATTTAAACAAGGGTATGTAGAGAAATAAAATTTTACTTCGACCAATTCTATCTTACCCCAATCCTATCCTTAAGTTCAAAGGGTAGAGGACATCCCCGTGTCCAATAGGGATACAATTTTATTTTGCTGTAGCTAACGTACTCGATCTTTAGTTATATTAATAGATCGCTTAGATAAGCGCTGTATGTACTGGGTATATATCAGTCCGTTGGAAGAACCCACTAGCTATATAGTATAAAGCATACAAGTAACTAAGAGCAGAGATTCTGCTAATATATGTGGGAATAGGTAGGTATACGTCACCGATCGCAAGGTTATGAACAAAGATGTTTTTCATTATCAGCACCAGTCTTGTGGAACAGTATTTCATTGTGCCAGGCATTCGTTGCTACATTTTCCTTGTGTTGAATGAGCTTTAACTATAATCGTGATTAATATCTAATGGCCAATCATGTCTTGAGATGTTTTCCACTGAAGCAACTTATGACCTGCAGTCATTACAATAATAATACGTGTTAACAGACTAGTTGAATGCACACTCAATGTTAATAGTTTAAGATCTCGTATCTTTAAGAAATTTGCCATAAATCTATCAACAGTCTATTTAGACGCTGTACACCAAACACTCCCCTCTTCCCCACTGGACACCTTGGGCACGTGCCCAGGGCACCCACGGTCTAGAGGGCCCCCCAATTACAGATTACCCTATAATGGATCCAGATAATGGATCATCGATATTTACTACCCACATACATATTAATTTACTAATGTGCCCAGGGCCTCCATTAGGTTAAAGACGGCCCTATCTGCAAACAAGTGCTTTATTTTTTTGTTACTAGGTACATTTTAAAAACTTAAGTACTTAGCCTACTATTATAATAAGTCAAAGTAGTGAGAATGAGCTTATTAGTGTTAAGGATTAAAGTAATACGAATCTTGCTAGTGAGAGATTTACATGTTAACTTGAGTTGTGCACTCGTAAAGCTTCTGCACAGTTTACAACACTTTAAAGATTAACCACTAATCGGTACTAGGAAAGCTTTATGTCTGTTAATGGTCTGCGGGTGGCGGCTTGAGCGATAACGTCGTCTTCAGCATATGTGGCTCATCTGGCAAGACGATTTTGTTTATAGTGCATAGCAACAATCGGACAATGAGTTGTGCGGATAGGATCTCGAATGTCCGTTCACACCCCAAGGCGATGATGTCGAGTTACTTTTTTACCTTTCGTGCATAAGACCTGTCAACAGCTAAACTCAGCGAATGTATATAAATGGGTACCTACGCATTAGCATCTATACCAGACTCGCTAAATCCTGCATCATAGTCCAAGCTACATATATCATTAATGTGCAAGTTTTCTGATGATGTTTTCCTTCATCGCTAAGTAAGTGGTACAAATCTAACACAAGTTTGGTTTAACATGTGCTGGTTTAAACTCGGGTATGCTCGGGTAGGCTCATATGTATGATCCGAAGTGGGCCACAACTGCTCGAGTTAGAGGCGAACCAGCCGGGGCACCGGCCGCGGCTCTGTATGCGGTCGGACGAGGATTGCCCAGGAAGAGGAGGAGCTGAGTGTTTCATTTCATTGCTCGCCTCCCTATCGTCGGTAACCCGGCAGGAGACTGGGGAGACGATTGTATGCATCCGGTCGTCTCCACCCTTGGCGCAGGCGCCCAATAGCGGGCTGACGCTGAGGTGGAGTATTCCTTACGGGCACCCGCGAAGCCTCCGTCGGCGTGGAGGATGCATCCCGGAGTTTTAGTGGGTATACCCCGGCTGTTACTATCTTGGCCTGAGAGGGGGTCTCCTGATGCAGAGGTCACTGGGAGTCATAACCATCTCGTCCCCCCGAGGACCTTACCATTCTGCTACCACCGCTTAATTAGGTACTATCTCGCACTCTTAATTATCTACTTAAGTATCGATCAAAGTACATACCGGTGCAAGGTCCTTTGTGGGCCACCGCGACTGGCTCGCCGGAGCACTGCGCCTTCAGCAGCAGACATCTGGAGGGGTACGTGCGGCCGTCCGTCCCGCAGACTGACCGTCTACCGCTCGCAGGGTTCGCTTCGCACGCCGACACGCGCCCGAAGCACGTCTCGTTCGTTTGCGTATTCGCCTGCACAGATAAGGTATAAATATACATATATTTTCACCCCATGTATATTTGTCCCATGCTGGTCTGGGAGTTATAAAGAATGTGCTAAAAGTTCTCCTTGCCTAGGCTACTGGTATATTGGGTTTTGAGTGTAAGATTGTCTAGACGAAGAGCTACCTCCTTGTCACTGCTTTTTCACAATTTTCCATTTAACACAGACCAGATTTGGTTTTAGGCTAACTGCAGTTAAGGGGGCTTGCTGCCCCATTGACTCTACCTACCCCTTTGGGGATTACGGGCGTGATATATGTATTGATATATTTTTAAGGGATACGTGATATATGTAAAGTTTATATAGGAATAAATCATGAATGTGGACCTAGAGCCTTGGGTTAATTTTTTCGAAATAAGTAAATCTTAGTGCCGGGCCTATAAGTTTACGTATCAAGAGGGGCCTTTTTTAACCTCGTGGCCTTCGTCTGCAGCTCAAAAAGTCCGTATGAAAGATCCATCCTAAGTGCATAGCTATTTATATATAAACAGGTTGGATTCTGTCCCTAGAGGGCTTTCGTTCTATCAGCTCTATCAATGATATTCCAATAAAAGCTACAGCACCCGTAAACAAAGATTATACAGTAACCTGGGGATAAGTGAATGTTCTCTTTAACTTTTAAAGATTAGTGTATAGGTATTAAAGACCAGGATCATCCTTGGTAATCGAATAGACAATAGAAAGGTTCAGGGATTTCCTTGAACAATGGAAATATATACTTGAGGCGACTTTAAATCTCTAACTTATGATTATTTTCCTTATAAACGAGCTCGATTGTATTTTAAGCGGTCATTAAAATTCAATTCGCGGCACTTACAGTGAATACGCGGTAATGTGCCAATTTTTGTTCAGTAAAATATTATTATAAAATCCCTGTTTGAAAAGTAACGACGTTTAATTATGAATGTCCGGAACCACAAGAATTCGCGCAAGTGTACCCTAAATTTGCTGTGCAACACAAATTGGCTTTTACTATTACTATTTGTGATTTTGGAAAAAGAAATAAAAAAAAACTAACGTTTCATTTACGGAGGCTTTTTTTTCTAGATCTTTAGATAAAGAATGTATTAGGTACATTTCCTGAGTTGCCATTTAATACAACGTATAGGTACTGAGATATTTTCTACAGAAAATGCCTTTCTCTAGCCTTGTTGCGAAGACCAATGTTAAGTTACTTATTTTTATAGAGGTGACGTCCTACAGATGTTTCAGATTATTTTGACAAGCCGTGTGCTTTAATCGTAATAAATTTTGAATATCTCGCGTTATTAACAACCTTGAAAATCCGTGGGCCATATCTGATTATATAAGTTAATCAGTTATTCGCCTAGACAGATTTTGAATGAGTAGCGTTTATAGGTAACCAGAGTGCTCTTGTCAAGGATTTGAAAATACAACCTAAAATACTGTTGAAATAATATATTCTGATCAGAGTAGCCAGTCTATGCGTTAAGTAAGAAATCAAATAAAAAAAAAAGTACATAACTAATTACCTAATTGAGTTATTAAAATACAAAAGAAAAAAACAATCATGTGCGTGCACAATACTTCGTAAAGTTATGGATTTCAAAATTATGGCGCTTCTTTCTAATAGTCGTGTATTTTTTTTTAGATCATGCATATGAGTCCGAACCCAAATCTAACTAAACTGTTGTTTAAATGAACTGTAAATACTGAAATTAAGAACAACAATCAATCTTGATTTTTAAAGCATAACACTAAAATTAATATAAAAAATATTTACCTTAAATTCGGGCGTAGCTCCAGTAACAAAATAAATAAAATTGAGAATAAATAAATAGATCACAAAATAATAGATATGCATACTGTTAGGTGACTTTTGCCGCATGTACGTAAAGATTTAATAAAATATATAATATTAGAATAAAAAAACTTTTTAATTATTTATACACAAAACTTGTTCACAAAACAAAACAATCAAACAACATTGCCGACAGTGTTTGCGCTAAGTGATCATATTGGATGGTGCATAATTTGAATGGTAACGGGATTTTGATTAAAAAAATAACTTTTTGTTGTCAGAGAGACGGTCGCCGGGAGAGAGCGCAAAGAACAGAATAAATACAATAAGGATCGTTCCCGGTGCGTCTGCGCCGCTGGCCGGTCGGCTCGCCACGAGCAAAAAGCGCGCACGCACCCCGCCCACCGCTTAGCATTCGTTTCGTTCGCTACTCGACGAATAATGACGTGCCATTAGTGATAAAACCGGTGTTCGCCATTTCAAATCAACAATCAATAGATTATCGAGTTATAACATTTAAATCATCGCAATTTTAGCACTAAATCGCATAGACCGTTTTCGATTTTTGATATAAAAAGAATTCGGCAATTTGGCAATTTGCAGAGGCTTTAACTATATGATAAAGATAGTAGGAAAATTTTATATTCACAAATTTTACCACGTTTCGCTCATCCTTAAATAAAATAAACCTATACATTTTGCAAACTAAAAAAATACCACATGACTATGGATCAACCACAGTGTTAATTTGATTTTAATTGTGTCCGTAGAGCCTGTAAATATGGCCTTATATACACACTGCTAAATAAATAATGTTATTTTTATTAAGATTTCCCAACCTACGTTAACCGCAATTTAATCAAAAATTATTAAGTTTCAAATATGCGCGGTATTTTTTGCCCGCGTTTTGTTTTACTGGACCGGAAGTAAGCCGAAGATATTAAAATTAAAACAGACATAGACAACTTTCACTGGTTTATTGTGTAATTTCAAAATTAACATACGAACATTTTAACTTTTAAACACTAAAGTAAAAATGTATCTTAGAATAGCTCCAAAATCATTTAATCCTACACATTGTAACATGAAAACATTTGTAATACATCCAAAGATCCCCATAACACTTTGAATTTACTAGCTACAGTTGTGGTAGCTCAGAAATATTATTGTAATAACTTTTTTATTACATATAGTGAAACCAAAAGTTTTATGTTACAATCAAATAAAAATCATTGTTTCCTGTGTTTGACATGTTTCAACAGCAAAATTGGAAAGATTTAGTAGTTTGTTTAATTTTGTTATTACTTTTTATCACGTTAACGAACTCTAAGAAAAAGAGAGTAAGGGGCCTAAAAAAATATTATGGCCGACACCGAACTTCTCCAAAACCAGATCGTTATACTAAAACAATCTGCTTGCAACTTGACAATACCCTTAGAGGTATGATACACATTGCAATATTTGGAGTATTGAACTAAGTCTAAACATCAAGTCATCAATTTTGCTGTTACTGTTTCACAGCCCGACATAAGACCTGCTTTCTACGACCGGACACTGGGCCTTGCCGCGCGGATATTCTTCAATGGTACTTCGATGCAAAACAGAAGAAATGTTATCGTTTCTTCTGGGGTGGTTGTCAGGGAAATGGAAATCGTTTTGAAAGCAATGACTCATGCATGGGTTATTGCTATTTAAATACCACTCATCCTACAGGTATGTATAAATAAGTGTAAAAATAAAAAAACACTTCGAAACTTGAAGGTACCTATCATTAACCGACTTCAAAAAAAAGGAGGAGGTTCTCAATTCGACTGAATTTCTTTTTTTTTTTTTTCAATTTTGTTTCTAATATTATTGCTACAATAATATTTTAAACTAATAATTATTATTATTAGATGTAATAAACACAATTCTTCCATTTTCAGCAAAGATACCACACTTTTGTTCTTTGAGTTTTGATTATGGCACTTGTTTTGGTCACTACAACCGTTGGACTTGGGATAAATTTTCCAGGTATTTATGTGTAATCAATCAAACATATTTATATACATATATATATTTACCATTGATAAATTGACCTACAAAGAGATACCTACGTTTCAATGTAAAAATAATTATTTAGAAGCTGCAGTGTAAGTTAGTATTTCGTTCTGCATAAATAAATAATAAAATAAATAAATAAATATCACACTACATCACATACATTGATCTGACTCCGAGGTAAGTATCGTAGCTGGTATTACAAATATATACTTAAATATTCAATATGACAGACACAGAACAAACACAAGTATTCATCATACGAATGTTTGTTCTGGGTGGAGATCGAACCCGCAACTCGTGGCGCATGGGGCACTATCACTACCGAATGAGCCATCGAGTCAATCAGTTTAATAGTATTTTATTAGATCTAATGACTAAACTTACTACGAGTCGATAGCTTTATTGTGTTAATAATTCTAAACGAATTTAATTTAAGATCCCATTTTTAGGCCAACCAAACAAATTTGTTCGACCGAGAAGTACACAAAAATATCTCCTTTAATTTCTGCAATTAACGCTAGAATAAAATATAATCAAAGCGTTTTTAAATAACTTACTAACTAAACTTCACGCCACTTCCCTAGCGTGCTATGCTGTGAGAACCTCTGAGTACTAAAACAAATGGAGATGGCATACCTACGAAAAATTGAAGCCCAATTTGAGTGAGATACAAATATGGCGCATTTGCGTAGTGTCATTCCACTTTACTTATTTACATACTTTATGTCTCTGAAAAATTTATTTATGACGATGTCTCTGAATGTTACAAGTCTGATTACGTTATAATCACAAATTTTATCAATATTGGCACAATACTCTGCAAATTCCACTGACATTGGCAACTTAAAGCGAGAAACCAAAATGGTAAGCCAGCTTCAATTAGGTATTTCTATGACGTGACTTGATGATGTTCCCGAAAATACTACTACCGAAAATAGTTCTGACAAATTTATTTTTGTCTCTTTTTACGTGCAGTATTGTAGGCTTGTTAAAAAGAGAGAGATAGAGGTTTATGAATACAATATCGTTATTAATCATATTTGTATAGCAGATTGTTCATATAGAATAAATATGTCGTCTCCATTGGTTTCAGTACTCAGAGGAGAGAACCGAACGCCTTTTGGCACGATCCTTATACACCTCACTCGCCTCTTCACTAACGTTTTTAACGCAGTTCTAAATCATTGTTTCGAAGACTATTGACTATAACCGTAATTATCATAGTCTTGTAATACTACCATAAAATATCATCGATAGTTTTTAATAATTCTATGCTCAATCTATATGTTCATAGTTTTGATATGATTGAAAAAAGCGATTCTAGCTAAATACATATGGCCTCGTTTAGTGTTACATAAGTTTTTATGTTGATACATAATAAAAGTGTTATATCATCATAGCAGAGGTTACACATTTTTTATGTGGTTACAGGACTTGCAAACGTCGTTTATACTCTGGATGTGGGGGTAATCAAAACAATTTTGAATCACGGCATGAGTGCCTTTCAACTTGTTTAAGGGCGCCAAATAACACCGTGCAAAACTTTCACCAATTCACGACTTGTGTACCCTATCATGTTGCTGAACTCCAATAATTACCGACTTATTTAATAAAATATACAATAAAGGACTGGTTTTCATAAATTTTATTATTATAACTTAGTAGCGATTGAACTGAAAATATATTATTTCTACCTCCTAAATTGTAATAAGCAATAAAGGCCATCCAAACTTAATTGGTAAATACAAAAATTAAATCGTTATCTTACATACATGTGTATCGATTATGAGCAGGTATCTCTACAAGATTTGTCCAAAGCTACGAATGAGAAAATCATAATGACATATTACATGCGTCAAAATCTGTAATTGAGAAGCAACTGTCAATGTCAAACCAATTCGATTTAATTAATAAAAATTGTAGGTATTTGTTTGGTTCTGATCAGTTCTGATCGACGGGCTTTTAATTGTGTTCAGATTAAAATAATATTTACACAGAACCATTCGAAAATTGTGATGTTGTTCTTGCAAATTAACGTACCATCTGTAAATTACATTAAAGGTTCTACATATTTGCATTAATGACATGTAAGTAAACAACTACACAACGATAGCCAAATCCATTAAATTTCCACATTTTTGTGGATCTAAATATGCTATTACTATAGTAATAACTCTGTTGTTTTACTATTATCAGATTTATAAGTAGAACCAATAAGGGGCTGTGGATCAAATATTAATTTGGGCCCTAAATTATGAAAAATTAATAAACTCCCTTATTACAGATACAGATGTCCATGAATATTGAATATAATAGAAGGTATAAACGATGGTTGTAATACAATGGCGGTTTCAATGGCGAAGAATATTACAACAAATAAAGTTAGTAAATATAACTTGGTAACCAAATCATGTTATCTTTTATATATAATTTCCTCACAGCATTTTAAATGAATATGAATTAGGTAGATTTAAACTTTGTAGTTTGAGAAGTAAATTTATACAAAAAATGTTTTTGATGCATTAAACACTGTTTGTTATCAATAATCTTAAAATGTTACATTTAACAAAAAAATTTGCCAAAATACTAATAGTTTTTTGAAAGTAAGATGTACACATTCTTGTGAGAAAATAAAGATCTTAACCCACCACACATATGAACAGAAGTTTTTACCTTTTAAGTATCTTGGTAAACATAGCTTTAGACCAGAGATAGAAAGAGTCATGTTATCTTCATGTTCTGTACTGCTTAGTAATGTGTAAGAAACATTTAGTGAATTAATAGTTAATATGTGTAAGAGTAACGGTATACTCATTTTAGAATTTTTAATGTTAGTTATTGATTGCTACGCAGTGTTTTCCATCTAGTTTAGCTAGGATGTGCATGTTTGTGATGAGATCATATAAACATGCATTTACATTTTACATATTTTATTATTTCACTGCTTTTTTACAAATTTCTAGCTAACCCAGCCCGGCTTTATTTTTGGCTGAATGTGTTGAAGGGGCATGCTGCCCCTTTTATTCTGCCTACCTCTTCGGGGATTATGGGCGTGATGTTATGTATGTATGTATGTATATTTTATTAGAAATGCATTTAATTTCAGGTCATACATTGTCTGGAAATATACCCAGGCAGTGCTCACTGCAAGATCACTGACTTACAATGAACACATGAGTTATGGTTATGTTGTGGACTGTTTGCTAGAACCAATTTTTTGGTTTGTTGACAATTTTGCTGCAAGCTTGGGAAAGGTTTGTAAATGGTTTATTTTAATAACATGAGAGTCCCTTTACATAGGAGCCCAAATCTGTGCTAATGCTCAAACAAAAAACAATCAAAATCTCAGGAGTTCTTATTTATAGACAATGACATTGACATGCGACATTGATAGCCTATGCATGTTATATGCTCAGATCAACAACTTTTTTTGTTGATCTGAGGTTATATGTATATACAATGTATCACCTACATTTCCACTTATACTGATAGCTATTGACATTCATCATGTTTTATTTAAATTCTATTCTTTTAACAAAATATGAATTTATCACTTTTGATTGGTAACAATTTTTATTTTCATTATTGTTAACATTCCTATTATTGTATGTTATTATTAATGGAGCATATAATTAACTATTGAATAGAACTACTTATCGCGCTATTATACTCTAGATCAAAATTTTCCAATCTTTGTTTGGCCGAGCCTACCCAAACCAAAATTAATATTTTCTCCAATAAGAAACATGACATGACAACACAACATGACATGTTGTGCTGTGACTTGTTGAAACTGTACCTATAGCAGTGATTAAATATGGCAGAGTTTTCCAGAACAATTCTTTTTATCAAATCAAATCAAATTATTTTATTGCAACTGTAGGTAAACATACAGAGATAGGTCTTAAGTTTAGATTGTCCTGCAACAATTGCCAGATAGGTGATGTGCAATAGTTAGTACTAGATACCTACATAATAAAGTAATTCATTAATAAAATATTAAGAATTTACAAAAAACTAATTATCTATCTTATCACTTTAATTCATATTATCATAAACTATATCCAGTACCCTTCTGCATAAGTGTCCAGAACGAATTGTCAATAGAGTAATATGCCTTTTCAGACAAAAAATTTAATAATGAATGCTTGAAAGAAATTATGTTGTCTTTATCTCTTTAGCTGTTTGGCAATTTACTAAATATCTGTGGTGCCATGCCTGTAATATTTTTTGTAAACAAAGCTGAGTTATGCATTTAGGGCACAGATTTTATTTTTATGATGTTTACTATTTTTTATTTCTTAAACAATATTTAGTTCTTTTTATCAAATATATATTATATTCCCTGTATGTAAATTGAGGGTAAAATCAGGAGCTTAAGTGATCTAAAATAGGGTTTACAAATTTCGGTTGACTCGAGTTTACTCAGAGCTATATACATTTCTTTTGTGCCCTAAAAACTGTTTTTCCCAGAAAATGATACCGTAACGAATAGTTGATATGACATATGCGTGGTATGCTACTAATAGAGTCTGTTGATTTACAATCCGGGCTTATTTATATAAAACGTAACAATACAATTTACCTACGTATTTTAGAATAGATTATTATTTATTTTGGAAATGTAAACATATTATACCTGTTACGCCCCCCCTTAAATTTCTCTACTCCGTGCCTCCTTGATTGGGTTGTCCTGCTCTAGATACATATCATCACAGCCGTAGTCCCCAATGGGCAGGCATTGTCTATAAACTGCCACTTTCTTTTTGAGTCCCAGATCAACATGGACTAATACTATAGCTAGATTTAAAATTTAATTTATAAAAAAAAGAGGCACTATTTTAAATGAATTTATGAACTATTTCAGGTTTTTGTGTTTTGTGTGAGCGTGTTAACAGCTGCTGTAGTAGCAATATGTTATTGGGTGGGACTCCCATATTGGTGGCTGCAAGATCCATACATTGCATCATTTCTCGTCGTGTTTGGTAACTGGCTGCTGCTCAACATACTGTTTCACTACTACATGGGAGTTGTAACACCACCTGGCTATCCACCAAATGTAAGTCAATATCTTATCATATAAATATTATAAAGAGGACTCATTTGATTGTATGTTTTAATGGGCTCCGAAACTACTAGACCAATTTGAAAAATGTTGTCACCTATGAAATGCTACCTTATCAGCGAGTAACGTAAGCTATATTTTATCCCCGTATTACCACGGGAACGGGAACTACGCGAGAGAAATTGCGAGGCACTGCTTGTGTTGTAGTTAAGTGGTTTTATATATGTTATGAGCAAACTGATAAAGAATTATTTAAACTTCATTTTTTATCACATTGTCTGGTCATTATGAATCTTGCTACGTGACCATTGGGCAATATGATAATAAAGCTACACTGGACAATGTGCGGGGAAGGAAAAAAGCTCTTGATACAATAACCAATCAGACATTGAAATTCATATTGTCAATATATTTGTTTTATAGTAATATTTATTTTCATATACTTAGTTACCCTGACTTAGCATGAACATAATGCTTGGAGGATGATGATGTCGAAATAAAAAGATAATCAAACATCTTTTTTATTACTCTGCCCGATAGGTGATGGACATTATTTATAATGCCTGGACAATGTGATTATTTAAATGGTTATTATCAAATTGCCCTCTCCTATTGGTCATTTTTCATAATGCCCGAGCATTATGTACAATGACCAATTTATCACTTAGTCCTTAATTTTGAAGTTGGTGCCAAGTTAAACAATGACTTGGTACAATTGAAACTAATATTAGTAGGTAATCATCACCGAAAATGTATCTGTTGAGTGATAATTGTACCTATACCAATTTAAGCATTTACTTGGCAACGACTTAAAATTTATATTAAAATACGTATTACTATGTATGTTACTAAGTATGTTTATTTTTTATTTTTATTAGGTTCGTTTTTGAATTCGGTATTTTTTTGTTAAAATTATATCTACATTTGTCTATTTGTAAGCTGACCCTTTGATGTAAATGGTCTTATAATATTGAAATGACACTTTATGTTTATGCTTTCAGGGTGCATTGGTATCTCAAGCAGCAAGTATATGCAAGAAATGCATTACTCCTAAGCCACCTCGCACTCATCACTGTTCAGTCTGCGACAGATGCATTCTTGGTATGGACCACCATTGCCCATGGCTCAATAATTGTGTGGGGTATTTTAATGCTCGATATTTCTATCTCTATATGGTATATATGGTAATTGGAGTTACCTTCATCATAGTGGCTGGAATTGACATTGGATATCAAGTTCTGTGGGTAAATGATACAGGTAAGAAAGAAATATATCTAAATGATATTTCTGTGGCGACCGCGCTACAGGATAGTCAAGATTATAGCTCCAATGATATGTAAGCAGATGGATTCGATCGAATATGTAGAAACGCCATACAATTCTGCATCGCGCTGACGAAGTAATTCTCGCCACTAAGTATATATACAAAACACCAAGATGGATAGTAGGACCTAGGTCCCTAAACAAGCAACACCTAGCCCGGCGGAAGTACTTCTACGTTTAGTGCCAGCGCGTAGTTCGAACATTTCCAATACAGGAATAATTAATTGTAGAGACACATACATTTTCCTTTATTGGTCCTATAATATAGTTAAGTCAATGAAAATTTATTAATACATAATTTTTAGAACTATGTAAAATGTAAAACTGTTGTACTTTTAGATTTTATAAATTCTTATTTGTTCTTATTATTACAGGTGGCATCATCCCAAACAATGACCCAGATTTAATTGGACATCCGGTTAGAATGAATCAAAGTGGAGTGCTAGTTCCAGTTAAAGTAATTGTTGAATATGATTCCATCAATTTTCCAAGAGAACATGTTTTGCCAGTTCCACCTATTACTGAGACCCAACGCATCTGTGCTCATCCCTGGAAGAGAAAAGCTGTAATATTTATGGCAGCGACATGTGTATCAGTGTTCATTGCTCTTGGAACATTAGTTATAATGCACGGAAAGAATATAAGCAGAGGTGAAACCAGTGTGGAAGCTCATATCAATGCGAAGATGCGAGCGACTGAGCCCACATTTAGAAATCCATACAATTTTGGTAGAGAAAAAAATTGGAGACTTTTCCTTGGCCTTACTCAGGGTAGAACATTTTTGAGACATATTCTTTTGCCTTCAAGTCATAGCCCGAGCGGAAATGGTCTTGTCTGGCACACAGTCCACAATGTGCATGAAGACTGGCCTTGAGATACCTCCCTACAGAGTCTGAAGTTGGTATTAGACATAACATTAGTGATAAAATATAACAGGTATCAGTCCAGCTAGTAACTGTGTAGATAAATTAGTATTGGTAAGTATTACTTTACGTATTAATAATGATGCATGTTTATGTATAAAGGTACACTGTAGCTATTTACATATAATGATTTAAGATAGATTTCGTATATACTATCACAGCTATTTATTTTCAATGGAACAAAGTGGGATGAAATGCGATAATTACTTTATTTTATACATATTTATGTTCTGTATAATAATATAAGGTTAGGTGGTTGTTGTAAGCTTTTATAACTAAATATTTTGATTTTTACGGACTTCATATTAATTTTGGATTTACACCATGTGGGTGTGACGTGGCGAAGTACACATAAGTTCAGTGGATTATATTATGTTTATTTTATTGTGTACGATAATAGTAGTAATATTTTTAATTGTATATTGTTGAGAACTCTATGTTGAATGTATGATAGGAAATAGCTTGTAATGAACATAACTGGTATAAATTCAAAATGAATCAAATTGTTTTGTATAACAGATTTCGAAATATCTTGGGTACGTTTTTTAAATTGTCGGAAATACTAAGACTTTGGTAATAATTTCTATAATAGCAAATTTCTAATAAAAATATTCCCTATTATGCATACAGAAAGTCAGTGACGGTTATTAAAAATAAATAATTAGCTACTCAATAGCACAATATAATTGGTCACTTTAAATATTAAAGTAACCAAGATACACAATCAGGTTAAAAATAACACTTTAGGTAGAGAACACCAATAAAAAAATGTGCTTCATTATTCAGCGTCAATCAGCTGACATTGAAGTAAATTAAATATTATTTATTTCGGACAAAATTTACATCCATATGGGTTAGTACCGTAAACGTTTTACCTTTACCCAGCCAATCACTTCTATAGAAGTAAGAGATTTCCTTGCCTTCCTTTACTTCTATAGAAGTTCTACCATAATAAAATACACTTACGATATCTACATAAAACATTATTTTATTTTGTCATTTTGTTAAATAGGTCAATCGAAAGCCCTGTTTTCTATTTTTCCACGGAAAACAGGATTGTTTGTATTTTAAAATTGATAAAAACTAAAACGCCTAAAATCGATTAAAATTTACTGACCCTCAGCGCCAATAACTTCATATCAAGTTGGCCAGTGATGTGACGCGATAGTTATATTCATTACAACCCTCTATATTTACTTTGTTTTGTTTCATCCATTTGTCCATAAATAATATGATTGAAAACAAATTCCGTATCCGTATCAGTAAATAACGTAGTACATAATTTAATTTTTTTGGATTTTTTTTATATTAAATAATAAATTGTAAAAATATAATTACGTATCAAAACACTTTAAAGGGTTAAATCATTAGAAGGTCTCCTTATTGAAGAGCTAGACTGTTAAAATAACCGGCAAACGGCCTTGCAACAATAATGCGTTAAATGATATGACTGTGAAAGGTGTCCAGCGATAACTAAAAAGTAAAAAAATAATTAAATGTAAAAAAAAACAACAGGCGAATTTATAGGCATCAATTAAATAACTGACAAATCATCGAAAATGTTAATTATAGACTGCTTTGAATAATATGTTATTCTATTATTTAAAGTATAATAGATTGATATCTAGGATTAGAACTATTTGTACACAAATATATATCTATGCTGCAATAACTAGATATATATTTGTTATATAGTTTTACTTACGTGAACACTAATATATTATTGCTTTTTTTTTTTACTGTAATAGATATTAAATAATTTTAGACGTAAATCCAAAAATGTAATAATAATTGAGTGTAAAGGCACTTTTTTTAGCTTTCCTTACATCATCACTAGTCAATCCTTCTCTATTATTATATGAATAAATGAATTGCATATTATGCAAATGAATAGAGATTAAGTTGGTGTATAAATGATATTAATTAATGTACATATAGGTATAATTTTGGGCATAAGAGAATGAACTGAGCGTTTTTTACTTATATAAATTATTATCTTTGTAGCATAATATTGTTCAGTAGGTACTATTTATATTATTAAAGGATTTTTTTATATTAAATAGCGTAATCGCTTAAGTCGAATAAAGACGAAATTATTAACCAGGATTATTAATCAGAATAATTTGCATCACTTCAAAATGATTTCACTACAACAACGTAGAGATTTACTGGACCTAATGTTTCTTCGCAATTTTATTAAAAACAAAATAGATTACGTACTTATGTCTATCATAATGTATTAAATTTTGAGCACTAGGTACCTAGGTAGGCACTAGGCCTAAGTAATTACAATAAAAAAAAAACGGAAATTCATAGTCTGTTACAATTCCACCAATCTTCGACTGTGCAGACTTGTAAATGAAATAGTAATTTTACGGATGTGTTCACCGAGAGTAAACTGATAATTTTGTAAAGCCTATTAGACAGATCCCATTTACAGATATCGTCTAGGATAGTGTAATACCGCGTTACTAACACTTGATTCAAGGTCTAATTTAATTTAATTCAAATACTAACCATTGAAAATTAGGGTTTATGATTGAGTGTAATTTTGCAGTATAGCACTATCACCGACGGTAGGTATGCCTTGTTTTGCTTCTGTATTTTATGTTTATTACGAATTTATTTTAATATTTTATATTTATAACAGTGGGTAAGTACATAGCCACCAGTGGTGGATTTACACTAGGGGAGTCGGGGCTAGTGCCCAGGGCGGCAAATTTTCTAGGGCGGCAAAATTTGGAAACTGAGAAAAAAGTTTCTTTACAATATATAACCGGTCAAGTAGTTCCGCGCATACACAATAAAATGTGAAGTGGACGCTCGATTACGTCATCGCGACGGACGGTCGGGGCGTGCGACAAAAACCCAACATATGAAACTATTAAAATAAAATTTAAGTCATAGGGCGGCATTTTCTTTAGTGCCCCAGGGCGGCACAAATTTAAATCCTGCCCTGATAGCCACTGTGTTCACCTTTAAATAACTTATATATACAGCTATGCATATATATACAGGTATATGTGTGAAATGATGCACAACTGATGCTGTTCCCCAATAAATAAATGAATAGTCCTCTCCCAAACATTATTAATAACTTGTATAAACTTGGGTTAAGTCGATAAGTGCTCGTATAATCTAAAGATAAAGACTAAAGATTTTTGGCTGAAACCGAAGCCGACAAATTATGTCCTCGCAGCTGGATGAACCACATATCAGACAGAGAATTGCATATCTAGTTTAATAACAAACCGTTTGTGAAGGCATCGTCGCTTAGGAGGCAATCTGTCTGGCTGTCTGTTCGATAAAAATCTTCCATGGAAACAGGAAGTACCTATCGATCAAGTCCCAATAGTTGGAAAACGTCAATCGACGGCCGTGTGGCCAATCGGCCTGTAGGTACTTTAGTAATATAATTTTAATTAGGTAAGTATGTAGCTTACGAGAAAAAATTACATTCCACCGAAAACATAAAATTAAAAGTGACGAGTACACATTGCATGCACGGTAAAAAAGTTATTAGCCGCTCCGTTACTTAAGGACCTATTGTTAAAAATAATTTCTAGTGAACTTTCTTTCCATTCCGAATCCCACAGAAGTATCGCTGCTAAACGTCAAGGCAACACATTTTAACCAAATTTTCACTGTCTAGCTATCACAGTTTATGAGATCAGCCTGGTGACAGACGGACAGAGGAATCTTAGTAATAGGGTGCCGTTTCTACCCTTTGGGTACAGAACCCTAAAATAACGATAAAACTAAACTAAATAAAATATTAAAAATAAACTAGCAGACGGCATCTGTTGTCATTCTATATTAAAACGAAAGTAAAACAATGGAATTAGGATATAAAGGTAGATTCGAGAACTGGGGGAGATATTCTGGCTTGCTAGCATCACATCATCATGAAGTATGGTTAAAATTACATTGTCTTCCAATTTTCGCTACTAAACGTAATCTATGTTTCCTACGAGAACTAAGACAAGAACAAAATAATGCCCGTCCGCGTCGAAAGTAGCGACATTGCTGGAATGTTCGTCAGCATTGTCAGCTTTAGAGGCGGGTGACCGGGGTGTTTGCCCAGGGTGCTAGAAATTATGGGGCGCTAGACCAAATGGAACAGGCGCCTAAAACTCAAATCCGAACTGTTCTGGTCAATTTAATTATCACCCGGCGCTAAAAAAATTTCGCCCTAGGTTCTGTTAGCGGTAAAACCGGTAAACCTTTGTTCGCGAGCAACCTATAGAGGTAGGTACTATTCGTATGGCGATTGACAACCCTATTCTATCTTCGTCCAGACTACATACAATGTATGTATATATGTCATACATATATATATCATCACGCCTATAACTCCCGAATAGTGATGCCGAACTATCGATAGTTTCGCTATCGATAGTTGACCTCGAAAATCAGTTAGAATATCGATAGTATCGATACAATCGATAGTATCGATAGTACCTATCGATAATACTATCGATACCGATAGGCTATCGATACTATTGATATGAGACGTCATATCAATAGTATCGATAGTCTATCAATAGTTGACGAACTATTGATAGACTATCGATAGTCGACTATCGATCGGCATCACTACTCCCGAAGGAGTTGGGAGAATCAAAAGAGCAGCAAGCTCCTTAAATCACATTCAACCATCATACACATACCTAGACTATCCTATCATTCCTATAATACACAGTCGCCTATTACGTCATAGTTAAGAACGCCAGTACAACATGGGATCCTCTATGGCAGGGTTTCTCAAACTTATGGCTCCAAGTACCCCTTTTAATGTCTCCAGAGGACGGCGAACCCCTAGACTCACCTCCCCCCCCCCCCATTATAGATTCAGATCAGACAGCACGTTCAGTAGCGCGCCCGCCGACAAGCGTGTGAAGGGTTCGCGTGCCCCCCTTTGAGAAACACTGCTCTAAGGTGTTTTTTACAATATGTGTTGCAATTACCAAGTCTAGGTGGAACTGGCTATACGACTATCGGTTACGCTACGCTTGCATAGGGGAGTGAAATAAAACACATTTTAATTTCGTTGTTGTAATATAATCATTGTACCGTATCAAAATAATTCACGGTAGGCGACGAGAACTCACACAGTCCTACCTACCACTACATCTTGAATAAATAATATGTGATGTTGACATTTTTACAGATCCCCATTGATTTTCATTACATTTTGTGTCTAGTGTATAAATTTAGATTTGCTTTTGAATTTCGGCCCTAACCGCACTAAAACTAGCTTATAAACTATATTGCACCATTTTGACTAGACAGTGAATAATCGGCAGTACCCAATACACATCACCACGATATTTTATTCCGTGCGTAACTAACGTAGGTAACTAATTTCGTTAAAAATTATTCTAATAATAAGTACAATCATAGTACTCTTATTTTGCGACACAAATCACATTTAAATATCTATGTTTTTCTTTGGGAAACTATTTTCTTATTGTTTGTACCACATATTTTAGACCTAATTGACTATTGATATCTATAATAATATTGCTTTCGTATGTTTCTCGTTTGTAACGTTTACGAAGTTTAATGTTAAGGAGTTTACTTATGTGGAATAAATGTGACATAAATATTATAATGATGATTATTTATGACGCGTAAGTTAGATATACATGCGTATATGTGTATTACAAATATGATCATTAAAATGTTTATAGGTAGTCAGTACTATAACGAATCTACGCAATTGATAGCAGTAATTTAAAGCGTAAGTAAGTAGTAGGTATTAATAAATTCTAAAGATTATTATGTATAATAATAGTAATATTTTTTTTAATAAATACCTAGTTATGATTAAAAGTTATTAAATGAAATCCCGCTCATCTTTTGTTAGTAAATGAAATCCTGCTCATTTGTTGTTAAATTGTTAGTTGGTAATGTTTGTGGTTCCTGTGCAGGGATGTGTTATGTATAGATACCATTTGACCTAAATAAGTAATCAAGGTGTCTTTGGATTAGGTACTTATGTAATATGAATACATATTTACATCATAAGTAGTAACATACATTTGTATTTTTCCGTTGTTTTCTGCACATAGATCTAAATGTTTTATATATTTTTTACGTCTAACAATTTCAAAACTCTGAGTCGCTTTTATTTAAATTATGTTTTCATTGAAAACATAATGTTTTTGTAAACTCTTCAAAAATGGAACCAATTTAGGTATACAGTGCATAGGCAGTCTTAGTTTTCCATGTTTTCAATTAGGTTTGTAGATTATTGTCAAATCATACGCAGGTACCTAAATTTTCTTGACTATATAAATTGCTACAATTTTTTTTCGTTTTCGTGTTAGTCGAATACACCGATCGACATTAAACACCTTAGGTATAGCGTGACCACAGCTGTTTGGCCTTACTTAGCTGCGTGGTTCGGACGATACTTCCGTATCAGTGGAACTAACACCCGTATTCACAAACGTTGCTGTGAGGTCTCATAGTGTGCACGTGCGCACAGGGCTAGCGAAACCAATTCAGAAACAATACTTAAGTGTCAGAGCGCACTATGCGTCCGTTAAAATGAACGCACAGCTAAGGAAGCGGGCTAGCTACTTTAGACAACGCATAGTGTAAATGGTGGAGCTGTCAGTAATTACAAGTGAGGTTATTATTTGTATTGTTTCCAAATACTAAGGGTTGATATTCTAATATAAAATGGATTATAGCAGTGAAGAAGAATTTGACAACTATATTCAGGATATATTATTCGAACAAAGGACATTAATTACTAGAAAAGTGGACTTCCAAAATCCTTTCGATTATTATAATTCAGAAGAATTTCGAAGACGTTATAGGTTTTCAAAAGACAACGTTTATTGTATCCTTCTGCCGCTGGTTATAAACGATTTAAGTAAACTAATTGGAAGAGGCCTCATGCAGAGGTATACAGAAACCACATAGCATCCATAATATTATTTTTATTTGATGATTTCAAATGCTGGGACATGTTCAATTATAAAATAAAATGTTTTACGTAAAAATAACACGCAGTGCACTGTAAACAATCAATTCAACAGACTGATAAATTATATTTGAGGTTATTCATTTGACATTACTCCTGCTGTCAAACTCCGCCGTGAACTTTGCAACACGAATAGACCAATCACAGAGCAGTATTCGACGCAGTGCGTTCCCTTAGCCGAGTATAACTTAAGTGTTGTTTATGAATAGAAAGGCTTGCCAAAAGGAACGCACTGCAAAATGGCATTCTTTGCACAGTGTTGGTGCTATACTTAAGAAAGTACTCTTTGTGAATACGGGTGTTACTCTCAGCTTCATAAAAAAAGTAACATAATGGTCTGCACAAAATTTTACATCGACTCAGGTTTACTACAAAAGTGTAGGTGTTGTTGTAGCTCTACAGAAAATGGTAGCCTGATTTTCTGAACCACTTCAGACTTCAATAGATACTAACAGTTTACTAGATAACTATAACCGTATTGTCGGTTGACTAGGTAGGTACGCGTTTTTGTGTACATTTTGATGTAGCTGTAGCTATTTCGGCTTTTAGCTTAATATTGTGTATCATTAGCGGCCTTTATAAAAACACTAATCGTTACATTTGCAAATATCTCTTACATTCTATAGTTGTACCCAATCGCCACGTTCAGATACGGCTATTATGTCAAAGTTTTGATACAGAACTCGTAAGTTTACGTAAGTTCGCTCCATGTTTTTATGGTCAAGTCTAGTCGAATCCATTCGATTTGAGCAGAGTTGTAAATATTATCTCGAACTACAACTAAGTAGTATGCAATTTGGTGCAAGTGCAATTTTAAACGAGCATTCCACTGTTCATGAACGATGTGCCCTTGGTAACGCAGGGGTACAACTGTAATATACAATGTTTCTAGCTCACTAAATAGTTAACAACATATTACTTAACTGTAGGTACTACACGCATGTGTATGTTTGTACTTCTTGACAATATTGAAAAAGCGGATGGTAATAATGGTATGAAAAAATATTACTTCTTATCTACGATATCCTGAGGTCTCTTTGGTCAATCTACAATAATAGGTCTCCTGCTTAGTTGTGAGTGTATTGCAGGTTGTCGGAGCTGAGTGCCAGTGAGGTCAGCACACTGCGCCGCTGAGGGTTGACGCCCAGGTTCTCCCAGTTGATCCAAGACAAACGGGCTGTTAGATCTAGAAAAATGGCATTGTATTAGTCTCCAGTTTAGTATTTCAAGGTATGTTACATATTTCGTATGGTTCGGCTTAAGCGAATTGTATTGTGCGCCTTTTGAAACTGTTATGTTAAGTAAGGTCCTCTTGTAAACAGGTCTTGCAATAAAGAGCTAAATGGTTAGAATAAACATTGTTATAAATTATATGATCGTTTCAATTACACTTATTAGATTAACAGTAATTTGCAACTTTATTGCAGCATTCTTGAATTCTAAGGAATGTCTACTTGTATTTAGGATAATGTTGACTTGGTGATAGAAAAGATTAGCCTAATAACAAAATGATTGTGAGGACACATTGATCCCAAAAGTTATATTACTTAGGTCGACTTACCACTCGTGTTCCAGTGAGCTCTGTCTGCCTTTATTTCTCCGCGAAGGCATTTTTCCACGTATGTTAAAGGATCGTAATCAGCGTCTAACACCTATAATAAAAACGTGTTTTTATTAGAAGAGTTATTTAGATAATGGTTTAAGAGAATCTGAGGACTGATACCATCGGAACAGATTTTAGAATAGCGACTAAGTACCTGTCTGAGGCATACCGGAAGCAGTTATCGGCTTTCTAATGGTAGTCATAGTGGTGTTTGGCAAAAGCGCCACGGATTCGCCCTAATGATCTCTTGCGATGCCTTTATAGATAAAAGGTATACTGTTACCACTGAAATTCCCGAAGGGTTAGGCAGAGTCCAAAGAACGACAAATAAAACCCACACCTAAACCATATTTAGTCAAACTAAATTTTGAGTTATATGCCAAATTGTGAAAATCCAATAGCCGGTACACAATTAGTCATCCTTTGCGACGTGCCAGTAAAAGAGCACAGTTGGTAATTTCTTTTTGAGGCCAAGACTAACATGCTCAGGTCCATTTAGTGATGTGAAGTAGCTGTGTAAGTGAAGAAATAAGCCAGACCTCGCGGAGTAGCGCGATGTACGCGATGGCCAGCCGCAGCGTGTCGATCTTGCTCAGCCTCTTCTCGTAGGGGAACGTAGGTACGTGTACACGCAGCTCGTCGAACGCCGAGTTTATACTGCTAAAATCGGAATAGCACACACATATTATAGATATTGTAAAACTAGCCAATAGCGACGGCCGGAACTGACCAGCCGAGCAAGTACGAAAAATATCGGCGAAACAAACGTTAAAGATCTTTGTTCTTAGTTTTGCTTTAGAGGCTTAAACGTTAACAGAAATTGGAAATAAAAAATATACTTAAACTAAAGATTGGGCAGGTGCATAAAAGGTGAATCAATAAATTACTACAGTGGTTCAAGCAATTTAGATCTACAAGTAATTTAGTTAGATAATGGCGGTAAGCACTGGATCCAAAAAATAGCCCGGACTAAGTTCATTGAATAGCATACATCACTGCGTCTTATTATTTTGTAAGATAGGTATTACAAGTTATGTGGTTACGTAGTATAGAAGAGTACGGGCGAATGCTATTTTCTTAAAATATGTGCAAATATTTGAATAGATCTTTTTGAGTATCAACAGTAGGTAGACATATGCAATTGATTGGTGTGCAAATAATAGAAATGACGTTGGGGTAATGTGCTAGGTTCATTACCTACCACCGCCTTAACCGTGCGTGATGGCCACCACCATTCTGCCATTCCTCAATGCTTGCATCCAATTCGTCGAACAAGTAACGGGTTAATATAGGCACGTGAAAACAACTATGCCTCTATTTAGCGAACGTAAATCTAATCATCAAGGCAACAATCTATGTAAAATAAAAATTAAAGTTGACTAACTGATGATTGGCCAGTCACAAATGATGATGAATTATGATGTGAGAATTATGACCGTGTTTTTAATAAAATCTTCCCTAGTGGGTATATGGGTTTAGAATATGTACGTGAGTCCATAATTATTGAAGAAGCTATTTACAAAATTAATTAACAATATGATTGGGCTTAAAGGAATTTGAACTACTAAAGAGAGAAAACGTGTGTGGAAAATTTCGTCGGATTGTCCGTATTTTTGAATTACCATGGATGAAGTAACTATTATCTTTGAATAGAATAAACGGTTATGTTGTATGATTACGCCAATAACCCTAGCCTTATAGAATCTTGCTATCGCGGTCGTATCAGTTTGAGTAGATTAATCCGCTTGTGATTAGTTACCCAGTTAGGGTATATTGTAATTTCGTCAGTAGACTGTACTGCAATGTGTGCTACAACAAACGGGACAAACGGGTACCCATTGGGGCCGGACCTCAGCATGCGTCTGCGCTCGCGCACGTTGGCCGCGGCGCGCTGCACGCGGTACGGCGAACCTGCGCACTGGTACTCGGGCTCCGCCGAAGCCTCCAACAAAGCTTCTGTTCAAACATAGATACACATGCATTACATATTGTATCAAGATCTTACTCTCCGAAGTAAAACAAATATTTAAATATGTTTGAACTTTATAATTCTATTTATAAAATAAAGGCTATTCGTTCTCTTGCTACATTAGCAAATGTAAAAAAAAAATCTTATCGCGTAAATAATTAATTAGTAAGTAGTATCTTTTAGTGTCGTTGATTTAATAGTAGGTAATAGAAAATTTTCAAAAAAAAAAAAATTAAAATAAAATAACAAAACCCTAGATTGCTCCGGTAGTGTACCTACGCCTTTCGGGTCCCCTACGTAGTTTCGAACGCCTAGCGCTACGCCCGGGTTTGAACCAGCACACCTGGCGTATGAGGCGCGTCTCCTTACTATTGAGCTAACAATGCTCTTTAATTTCTTTTGATTGATACATAAATGTAAATTTTCATACTAGGTGATTATGCGACATAAATCGAATTTACAAGCTTTCGAAGGTATGGGGCAGTGAAAATTTTTTCGAAACAGCGTTGTTCGCGACTACGTTATTCCAATCCGTGAGCGTTCGCATCTATGAGGCAGTGGAAAAATAATTCGCAACAGCGCGCTTCGTAACTGCGACGTTCGAAACTACTTAGGGGACACACGCCTATCTATTGCCAACAATTCAGCATGACGACCGAATAAGAGGTCTTTCGATTTGGTAATCTTAACGTCTGCATGAGACGTGAATTCACTTCAAATAGAAGTGCAATTTTGACACTGGGCAGGGCTTTATCTTTCGTGTTAGCCGTTCTACTGAATTACTTCTGACCGTTGTTAAACAGTTGACGGTCCGGAAAAGTTCTACTACGTTGGTTTACCTGTGTGCAGTTGCCTAGTGTGCTGATGCACGTAGGCTGCTAGAGGCAGCTGGAGGCGGCCGCGCGCCGCCGCGTACACGCAGGAGGGCAGCTCCGTCGCCAGATTGGTGCTCTCGTCATCCGACCCGTCTCCATAAGCGAACTTCAAGCCGGAGTAGTCGAGGCGGCGGCTGTCACTGCTTACAACAAATATCTTTTGATACATTTTTACTTGTACTGCAGTTTGCAAGCTGCTTGCCGCACACCCCGGTCCAAGGCCGTTTTTAAAATATTGGAGGCCCTGGGCACATGAGGAACTTAATTGTTCCATTGGTAAATATTACAATTAACTTCGTAATGTGCCAAGGTGCAACCTTACAGTAGTTAGGGGGGCCTCTCGATCGCGGGGCCCTGGGCACGTGCCTCGAGTGGCTAGTGGGAAAGAAGGGCCTGCTGGTAACAAACGGATAGTGACAGGACTTATTCTCCTGTCCCACTCCGTTTGTTACCGATTTGTTGTCGACTGTAGAAAATTTCCACAATGTTGTGAATAAAGATAAGATGACTATTCTTCTGATTTTCTACGGACTCACTTGATAATTGTCACTTCATATAACACTATGCCGTTATTTAATGCATAATTTATTATTACACATATTGCAAACTTATCATTTATTAAAAGATATTTGATAATGATTTATTATGAGGATACGTTTACAGACTTTATCGTATCCGCTACAAAAATAGAAGGTACCTACTTTTTAATGCTCGATGGCGCATTCGGTAGTGACCCTGCCCCATGCGCCAAGAGTTGTGGGTTCGATCCCCACCCAGGACAAACATTCGTGTGATGAATGCTTGTGTTTGTTCTGTGTCTGGGTGTTAATGTCCAATATATAAGTATATATTTGTAATACCACTGTTGTTTCTGATATCCGTAACACAAGTGCTTAAGCTACTTACTTCGGAGTCAGATCAATGTATGTGATGTCGTTGAATATTATTATTATTATATTATATTATAATTTTTTTATAAAAATATATATTCAACTGAAATCGACATAAATATATATATATTCAACTGAAAGAATTTCAATAATATTCTATTTAAGTTTTTGTAAACATGAAATCTAGGCAGAGCTGACAACTGATCAGCCCAGCATATTACAACTTTAGTAAATATTTCATACAACTTCTATCGAAATGCTTCCAATTCTTATATTTATTTATGCCTCATGTAAAATTACGAAAATACCAGCATACTATGTGAGAAAAGTTATAAGAATAAAATTCAATATGTGCTTCTAAAACATTTACAGATTTAACTGTGAATGTACTCAGTGGTTTGGTTGGTTAACACAGCGTGATATTTATAAATATAAATACTAAATGGATTAACTGCATGAAAAGTTCATTCAGTTAATCGAGAAATTACTTACGTTATAATTTATAGGAAACTAGGTAAAGTGTTAAATACGAACGCAAAGGTTCAGTATTAAATAATCTCTTGACGGAAAAACTTGGGACCTATTCAACAGCTCGATAAAATAAAAGTAGTTGATTAGTAACCAATGTAACTGAATGATTTTAATAACAGGTTGTGTTTTACATTTACAAATAGGTATTTGAAATATCCTTAACCAAATAAAGTTTTATCTTGACTCTAGCATTACTATTAACCGGTCGTTGCAACGTAAGAAAATAACACAAAATGTAAGTAATTTAGTATACTTTAAATTGCTTAAAAAATTGTGGCACCATGATGCATTGTAAATTATTTTCAGTTGAAGTACATCTTTAAGTGTGATTCACTTTAAGGAAACATACAAATAAAGCATTGGCTTATTAACTTCGCTTAGCAGAGTGTAGTGCAGTTGTAAAGCAACACTTAGGTACACTTTAATAAACAGTGTAAAGGTTAAGTTTCACGTCGAAAGTATGATGTAAGTAAACGTGTTGGCTCCGCGGTTAAATAGTTTATTATTTTTTATTCTTACCTCAGTGGCGGAGACGTTGAGGAGTCGGCCAGCTGGGTCCTGGCCCCGGACATGTTATCTGATTACACTTACACTAGATAGCACTACTGGTATCACGATCACTGACTATTGCAACTGTACTGAGCCACGATGGGCATGTAAAAGAAATTTATACCACTAGGGGTGCCCATTTTAGCGGGGACCTACTGTTACGGTCGCGAACTGTCATATTGACGGATAATTTGAGCTGTAGTAGGCGCAGAATAAAGTTCGGTTTTGGGTGTGAACCAAGCCACGACCTCGCTTGTGAGGGTACCAACCCCTATGAAAGGGGAGGTGCTTCGCGAATAGAGAGAAAAGGGGGCGGAGTCGTCCGGTTCCGAGTGAAAACGCTGAAACTGGAATGTTTTTATCGTTTATTATTTATATATAGGAATTTTAAATGATCTGATGCGCTTTATTTATAAATTAATTATCTTAAAACGCGATGCCACAAGAGATGACGACACAAACTACACAAATATAGGCGCTGTTATTTAATATAATATATTAGTAATAAACCCATGCATATTATGTATGGGTTTATTATTTTTCAACCAAAAAATCGGCCAAGTGCAAGTTGGCCTCGCGCGTTAAAGGCGCCTACCAACATGTCCATTACGGGAATTAAAAAACACCGAACGGTGAAATCCAGTTTTTGTACCAACTTTATTTCAGACATATTACTGTCTTTTCTGTATATGCAGAATCCATCAAAATACATTTTAACAGCAAAGCTCGGAGGTATTAAGTGATCTTAAAAATCTCAAACTTTAGCAGGAGACCGCGCTATAAACCACGAGGCAGAACCTAAGAGAAAATATTATATTTCTAGTTACATATGTCACAAGAAATAAGATTTTGTGTAATAGTTGACTAAATTTTTTTATTATCCATTAGTGAGATTACAATAGATATTGCTTACGTATTTTTGCTTTTGTTCAGCATACCAAAAAAGACGAAGTTACAGTGCGTTAAAGTTCCGTGTGAGGTCACTAGCTGCGTAAAATTTTAGGAACAAGCAAAAAAATATATTTATCTTACGGACTTAAAAAATTGTTTTGACTCAAGTAGCAGATTATAAAGGGTGTGCCAAAATTAACATACAATTTGAATCAAATAGAAATACACAGTTTTTAGTCTTCAGATTGTGATTTTTTTATTGAATCATAAAATACATAGGATTGGGGTATTTGTGGAATAACACACATCGGGCAATCCACGGCTTTGAAGTCCGATCAAATTAAGAGTAAAGTTACTTACTGTTACTAAGTAAACTTGTTCAAAACCTTATATAAAAATAGCATTCAAAATCTCCCACCATTACGATGTATAGAAAAAATTTAAGTACTCGAGATCAAAATAAAAAAAATATATATTTTGACGATTTTCAGCAAAACGGACACTTTTATCACAAAATTACCTTAGAAAAATATTTTAGATTATAAAATTATCTATAAAAAAAATATCAATAAGTATCTATCTATTTCTTATGAGCCACCATTTCTGATTTGCGATTTAAAAAGTCGGAAAAGCTGTAATCGCCATAATATGCATAAGTAAGAAAATAAAACATTTGTTGACCATACAATTACGAGAATTACATTAAAAATGGTGGATAAAATATATAAACAATTCTTCCTCCAAAGCTTAGTTGCTGCTCATCAACATCTTTTTCGGGAATATTACCAAGTTTAAGTGTGGCTTGGTTATCAGATAGACCCGAAAGACTGGGGTTCGAAGTCGGCCGACAATACATTAGAACCAGTTCAAACTTTACTTCCACTTGCGCCGGAAAAACCGCTGAAAACAATTTTTTTCAACTGCAAAAAGGCATGCTGTGCTAAATGTGATGAAAAAGATGGACTGTTTTGTTCTCTGGCATGTACCTACATATTGTTAAGGCCGGTCTTGCTCTAATGTTAAATCACCAACAGTAGAGGATTCGTTTGATTCCAACGAGATGACATGCGATACATCGCTATTAACACAATTTATTTACACCCAGAATGAAGAAGAAGACGAAAATCAAGAAGATCAAAAAGAAGAAGAAGTATTTAAAGGTTATGAATCAGAGGAAGACATACAATTATTTCAAATAAAACAGAATCAATTGTCTTCATTTTCTTCGTTTTCAAAAGAAAAAAAAATTATATATATATATATATATATATATATTAAATATATATCTATTTAAGAATATAAATCGTTATGTTTTCCGCCCCAAAATAAATAAATATAATAAATATAAATATAAATATCCGACTACATCACATACATTGATCTGACTCCGAGGTAAGTAGCTTAAGCACTTGTGTTACGGATATCAGAATCAACAGTGGTATTACATATATATACTTAAATATTGGATATTAACACCCAGACACAGAACAAACACAAGTATTCATCATACGAATATTTGTCCTGGGTGGGAATCGAACCCACAACTCTTGGCGCATGGGGCAGGGTCACTACCGAATGCGCCATCGAGCCAGTCAAAAGGTTTCTAATTTTGAATAAGTAGTTTAAAATAACCTACAAAATTAAAAATAATCATTAAAATCGGAGCTGTTTTTGATTACTTTCTAAAATGGCTTTATTGACTCGACTAAAAGTTGAATATTAAATTAGGACTCGGTAAATGTTGATTCAATTAAATTTTTGGAAATAATGGTCCGATGTCGGTCGGGGACTCATAAAGAATATAACAATGCGTTCCTAGTCTAGCATTTTGTATGAGGCCACTAATGGTGTATTGGGTGTTAGGTTTGTGATTACGTAGGCCAGTCGCTTGTCAATACTTTTTCAAAATGCTCTATCTAACTCAACTCAATTTTATTTTTGGCTAAATGTGGTTTAAGAAGCTGACCAGAAGTGAAGGTAGGTATGTAGATATGTATTTATGGTTTAGAAATATTATAGCTTGATCGGAAAAAATGTGGCAGTTATCACCATTGCACATTTCGGTCGACTCGGCACTCCCACAGCGACGGGTCGATTTCGACTCTCTCGTATTGGCGGGCCGAGGCCTGTCACTGACAGGTCCATAAAATGCAGGCGACTGCCTAAGACGCCATCGTCTCTGAAGAATGTTTACGCGGGAAATAGACTTAGGCAATGTGTACCCTGGAGCTATTTTTACCACTGATCCAAATAAAACTGCGTTAGGAGGGAGACACATTAGAAGGTTAACCAGCAATTCTACTACTTAAATAGATTTGTTGACCAATCAGTAACTTAGGCGGATTAATATGTGTAGACAAGTTTTTGAAAAATTAATATTTTCTTAGCATTGTGTACCATGCTGAGTCAAGATCCATTTTGACTATTTTCTAGCATGGGGTACGTACCCCTTAAATACTTTTGGATACTATTTTTCATATTTCAATTAGATGTGCAGGTTCCACTACGATTCCCTCCGCCGACCAAGTTCTGGAAATCAGTAGATACTTACTTAGTTTTAAAAAATCCAGCGCTACGTTCCCGGGTTGGAAACAGCACGCTCCGCCTTACTATTTATGAGTATTTCAAAATATGAGTTTGTTTTTATTCTTGTTATTAGAAACCTTGTCTTTTAATATGTTGTTGATGATTGATGTACCTACCTGGAAATATCATGGTATTCCTTTGTCTTTACCAACACAGTAGTAACAGTTTAAACAAATATTAATGGGCCTAAAGGATCTGTAAATATTATTTATATTTACTACCTAGTTGGGACGTTTTTATTATAGATGGGCATGACTTATATATATGCCTACTTTATGTTTACCATACTAAATGTATTAATATGAAACTGTTTTTGATAAATATTTTAGCTTGAATTATAGCTTGGCAATTTCCCAATAGTAATTAGGTATCCATAACTGTCGCTAACCAGATTTAAACACAGTAGTAGGTATTGGAATGTAATAATTACATTGAATACATATAGTCTAAATCTTGTCGCACATGTTGAAGAATCTTAATCTATTGTAACGAATGAACGATACCCTTACAATTTCAGAACAATTTAACGATGAAATAGGGTCACAGAAATAAAAACTCCTCATAAGTCCAACCCCCAATAGGTTCTTCGTATTTATATATAAGGTACTGAAAAATACCCTGCTCAGGTCCTGCAAGTTAGGTTCTCTCCCATTTTTCATAATTTTCCATCTAACCCAGCCCATTGCCCCGTTTTGTGTGGGACTTAAAAAAAAATGTGCCAACAGTGTTTCTTGCCTAGCATGTCGTAAAAGGCGATTAATGGTTTATCGGGTTTTGGTTATGTGATTGTGTAGGCGACAAGCTAGCCACTTGTCACTACTTTTTCACAATTTTCCATTTAACCCAACCCAGTTTTATTTTTGGCTGAATGTGGTTAAAGGGGCCTGCTGTCCCTTTTACTCTGCCTACCCCTTTGGGGATTATGGGCGTGATGTTATGTTATGTGTATTCGTCAAAATTCCTCCGGAGTGGGCTAATCGAAATTGTTGCTAACTCTTGAGACCTGTGTTCCATCCATACGTACAAGGAGGCTTAATTCGAATATTTCCTGGAACATCGAGTTTCAATATATTTATGAAGATTGTTAAGAAATTAAGATTACAAGGAATACATACAATACATTTTAATCCATAACAGGTTAACTCAAACTCGGAGGATCGAAAAGTCTAAGTTAACTTTTCGATTGAATCAGAATGTTCGCACTTATCTGGCACTTTCATTGTGGCGAAATATGAATACTTACTAATCTTGGGGTTGATTTTTCAACAGTCAGATAAAAGATAACAATCGAATAAATCACAATCCGGATAATTGTAAAATGTCATTGCCTGTTTTCTAAGTAAAATACCGTGTGACATCCGCAAATTGGTGACTTTATACTTTATCAGTCGGTTAATTCTTATCTGACCATAAAAAAAACGGCCCTTAATATATACCTATAAATTACGCGTCACGTTGTTGGTCCGCGATGGACTCCGAAACTACTTAAACGATTTTAATCAAATTTGCACACCGTGTGCAGTTTGATCCAACTTGAAAGATAGGATAGCTTACATCTCAATTTATTTAGCCCGAATATGTGTCATTGACTGTTAGGCAGAACGAAGTTCGCCGGGTCCGCTAGTAAATATATAAATACCAATTTATGCAACAAGAGTTTTCACTTTTTATAGCAAAGTTAAGCTGGTTATCTATGAGAAACTGATTAAGAAGCATTTCTATGGTGAAGGTAATAAGGTAAAAGTAATTCCACTAGCTGGAAATTCAAATATCGAGAGCGCGCTCGACATTATTGCTGCATATCAATGAATTATTGCAACACCTACTTTGTATGGCTGCGTGTTTATTTATGACTGTAATTGAAAAAGATTTTAGCCGGCATTAGTAACTATCTACAAATTGCGTTCCATTTTCCGCTTAAAACTTCCTTTGGTAGATATCTATTAATTTACCTTTTGAAATGATTAAGTTGTTTTGTTTTTCAGTTTACCCTACATGCAAGTATCAATTTCAGAATTTAATTAAATAACATGAGTGCTTAGTACAATAAATTGGAAAAGTATTGTTTAAAAGAAATACATATTAAGAAAGACCTAGATCTCCATAAATCATGAATCCCTAATTGTCTATATAAATAAAAAAAAATCGTCAAAATAAATGTACGCGCATAACTCTAAAAGGACTGCACCAGATTGAGTAATTCTTTTTTTATTGATTTTGTAATTATCGGGACCAGGTTTGTACGGGCCGGATTTAAAAAAAACAGACGGACAGAAGAAATAGAACTGACCTTTAAAAAATAACCTTTTATTTAAGTTAAGTCAGAAATTTATTTTCCTAGCTTTGAACCTCATACCTGCAAATTAGCCCACTACCCAAGCTACCTAGTACCCATACGTATATAGTACGTAGTAATACTACCATAAGCCACACATTTCATTTCTGAGAAAATAAGTAACGTCTTCGGTCCTGGGATCTCAGCCTAGGAGTTCAAAAGTAGATTTCTGTTTGCACATAAATCCGAGCTACTTCCCCCAAACACTAAAATTTTAAATCTCACGCGAAAATCTAAACAAAGTTTTGCGATGGGCGTAGACAGCGTGCGCGCGTCGTGCGTCGCGCGGCGCTGTCGCGTGTCGCCCGCCCCGGGCCGGCGCGGCCGCGACAAATCAATTACGGGCTCTCCACTTCCGAGCGGCATTAGCGGCAAATTATACAGCGCGAAATCACTTGTTTATAGTGGGTGACTCGCTAATTTATAACATGACAAATAATGATTGCCCGGCTGCAAATATTTAATAGCAGGCGATGTGCAGTTCACACGCTCGCGACATGACAATAGCGTCGTGTCCACATTAAATATGTAATATACTTATGTTTTATTTGTAATAGTAATTTCTAAACGTATAAAACATATTTCTATGAAGTACAAAGATTTCGTTCCAAGAAGTGAAGACAAAATAATTACGACTTGCCATGAAAGGTAAGTTTAAATTGAAATTTAGGTACTTTGTTCATAATGGTTTTACCCTGAATCAAACATATTTCTGGGTAATTTGGATTACTTTAATTCTCCTTGATCCTTATTAATTTTATTTAGTCGTAACTCTTGTATTGATTTATGATATTGTAATTAACCTACTTACAAAATTTCCGTGTTTCTCGTGTGGTAGACATTTGAAACACAAATATATAACGAATTGGACATCGAGTCTAGTATTTCATGACTAAATCACCTGGCGACACCCTCATAATATGTGCATAACTAAAAATAATATATATATTGACTATGGCACACCAAATAAAATAAGCTTAATTTGTTTTTCACATGAGCATTAATAAGAAATGCAAACTCGGTGCGGTTTTTAAATGCAAACCGCTGTTGGCTTAGATTCGGTTAATTCATTTATTTGTGTGCATATGCTCGGCGGAGATTATCCATCGCGGACAGGCGGCGAGGCCCTTTGCCCCGGGCGCGTGGCCCGGCCACTCGTGCGCGCCGAGCCACGCGCCGCGCACGCGCCGATCCAAGTGCCGCCTCCTGCAAGACTGTTTTTCTGACTGCACTTAATTAATCCGTTCCACTGGTCGTAATCGCTGTTATTGAAATAGGCGTTGGGTCTGCAATTTGGTTGGTACATTTCAGCGAGTTAATTTTTATTCTTCGCTGTTTCCTATATTTTGCTGGGGTTAATGACTGTGATGATTATAGGTCAACGGTATAAACTAGTTGTACAGTGAGCTAATAATTAGTAGTGGTATGTACGCGCCTTCCTCCTCAAAAGTTACCATTAACTTTTGAGGAAGAGTACCTATATACGTTTTTACGTTTACCTATAAACAAATAAGTATTATAAATTATTCATAATAAGATTTAGGTTGTACCTACTAAGCTTCAGTAGTATTTAATATTGAATATTGATAATAAAAGACAATATTTTGGTGAAATTTGTGCTATTTACTTCTATTCTAAATAAATAGTCTAGTAAAGTTATTATTTACATAGGTACCTACACATACCTATGAGTATTATGATATAAAGATGTATGTAGTTACTCTCACGCTTGCAGTATGCTAAGCAGAGTCCAAGCAGGACCTCTTTGCTCCTATAACCACTTTTATTAACCAACATTAATAATTAAATATAATTTTTAACAAAAAAAATCACTTCAAAGACGGGACTACATAATAAAAGTACTAAAGTAATTTACTTAGGCCGAAGTAATACGCGTATTTTAATACTTATAATTTTGATGTCGGTGCCAAGTGAAACAATGGCTTGGTAGAATTAAAGCTAATATTAGTAGGTAATTATTACCGAAAATGTAGCTGTTGAGTGATCATTATACCTATACCAATTTAAAATTTTGATTTTTTTTATTTTATTTTTACTTTTAATAGTTTCGTTTTTGAAGTCGGTTTTGTTGTGAAAAATTATTTTATTTTACGAATTTAAGTGATGGGTAGATCTTACCTGTATGGACTGAACATTTTAGCATTTTGAACCGTATGTTGTAAGCCCAACAAAAGGTACCTAACTGTTGTAAACCGTTGAGGAATTCCCTCAACTGTCTATGGTCTCCATCAGTAATAATGGGTGCAAAGTTCTCATCAACATAAATTAATTAAGTCCGAATACATGGTAGCTACTGGAAACCGTTGAGGAGCTCCCTTGCCGTCCTTCGTCTTTATCATCAGACCAGACCCCTAATGACAGTCACAAGTCATCTAGATGTAAAGTTTTCATCAATACAAATTAATCAAGCCCAAACACAAGGTAACTGCTGTTAATCCTTGAGAAGTTCCCTCAACTGTCCTTCGGCTCCATCATCAAATCGACTCCAGACCTTCATTAAATTGTAGTCCTTTAAAATACTTAATGATAAAATTAACAAACGCACTAGTCGCCGCTACGATTTTCAAAGGTTCCCCTCAAATTCTCTGGGATGTCATCAGCAGATCCTGTTTTTCTTGTCATGGGACCACCTACCTTGGGCTATCTCCTTTGCAATAAAAAAAGAATCATCATAATCGGTTCATAAACGACGATGTTATCCGCGAATACACATAAAAAAATATAGGTGTACTTATATACGGTCGAATTGAGAACCTCCTCCTTTTTTGAAGTGGTTGAAAATGAGTTAGGTATATTCTGTAGAAAAAAAGTGCAAAAGTATCGACAAGTTGCTTGCTCGTCGCTTACAGCAACACAAACCCAAAATTAAATCGTCGTTATTTGCGACTTTTGCCAATTGTGTTCTATACTTTTAGTAAATAACACAATTGGTACAATCTTTTTATGTCCATAATTTGGAATCTTGCTAAGATTAATCCATAGGTAATAAAACTTGTTAGGAACAGTGTAGACAAAGGAAAGCTATTACAACTAAAATATAATACCTAACATCGCCCTCCCTGTCACAGCTTGTATTCAAAATAAAAAAATCTAACATAAACTAAAGTCTATATATATATCCTATATCCAGATAAGATTTTTTGCAGAGGAGACTGCGCTCAATAGAGTGGAAACTAAATCGGCCCCTTTGACAGGACCCCAGCCCGTATTTGTATGTCTGTTTGTTGTGTTTAAGCATTTATTATACGCAATTATTAACAAGTCGTCCGCAGGCCTGGCACTTCACTTCCATAAGTGTGGTTCTCAACATTCGAAACTTGTATAACTAGCGAAACTATGAGTGTTGTTAACAGTAAACAGTAACTTTAGATTTATAAGAGTGAATTAAACACTGATCGCCTAATTTAACTATCTATAATTCGGCATTATTAGGGCTATTAATACCGAAATATGTAATGGTAACGATGGTAATTGTATTTTTTACAAATTACGATATCTTTATGGTAATTTACATGATTTCTACTGTCATATTAATATTGACCGATTATAAAAACTTTTTAACAAAAAAATTTAAACCAACGAGAAAACTTAAGAGCCAAAAATAATATACGTTGTTTATTTAACCTTAACAGCTCAGTTCTTAATTTTGTGTCGGCGCCAATTATATTATTGAGTAAAAAGTTATGCGTGGTCAGACATAAAAAAAAAAATATAAGCGTCGAATTGATATCCTCCTCGTTTTTTTTGTCGGTTAATAAAATAGTTAACTGGCCTGGCCCGGTCGAGTTGTCAGGGATCCTGGCTACGAAACCAAGGGTTCCGGGTTCGACTCCCGCTAGGGGCAAATGTTTTGTGTGATGGACATGGACTTTTTGTACTCGAGTCATGGATGTTTATAAACGTATTATGTGTATCCGTTCACCTAGTATCCATAGTACAAGCATGTGCTTAGTTTGGAACTAAGGAATTGGTGTGTCAGCCTGGAGGAATTATTATTACTATTTTGTATATCACGGGAAGTGTCACCTTCCCGGTCCTTTGGAAGGCTTGCATGGGGGATTATTATTATTATAACTCGTGAGGAATGAAATAAATATCGGTATCTAGTAGGTATCCGTTAAGTAGCCACAATATTGACGCACGATTTAATTATAAATGTATTATCACTTGTCTCATGTTGTTCAGGGGTCCCATGTTGGTCTGGGACTTAAAAAGAATATGTCAACTGTGTTTCTTGCCTAGCATGTCGTAAAGGCGACTTACGATTTATGGGGTTTTGGGTATGTGATTGTGTACGCGACGAGATAACCACTTGTCACAAAATTTTCACAATTTTATATCTAACCTAGCTTTAGTTTTATTTTTGGCTGAATGTGGTTAAAGGGACATGCTGCCCCTTTGACTCTGCCTACCACTTCAGGGATTGTGGGCGTGATGTTATGTATGTATGTATCTATTATCACTTGTACTAAGTATCGCTATTAATGTATACCATAATGATACTATCAATATCCTAACTGAATTTTATGAAATGAGTTGAGTTGAAAATTTTGTTATTGGGAAATGAATAACGAAATTTCCAACTTCATTTCTAGAGTGACTGTTAAGTTTATTTTGGGAGTTTTCGGTAGACTAAATACGGACTTGTCAATTCTATACGTCATGGACTAACGACCGTAGCATTGTTTAGTAATTAGTCATAAAAATATTCCTCAATGTATCCTAGTACCATTGACCATACATCAGGGAACGTTAAGAGTAGGTAGGTATATGGTTATAAATTGTGTATTCTAATTAAAATGTATTTTATTCATAATAAAACGAGATTATCCTAAAAAAGCATAGTCCAAAACTATTGTAAATCTCCTATTTTAAGGATGTCGTATGTAAAAAGAATAATTCGTAAAATAAAGTGCACCCAGAACTGTAGTAAAGTTTGAGGGCCGTTACAAAAGCGACCCCATGCACAAAACACGAGGGTTAACTGCCGTCGCGCGACCGCGGACGTCCTATGGGAACTACACACAAATTGCCCAAAACCAATTGTCCAATGTGTTCACGCCATTTAACTAAACAGATTGCACGAAGTATCACCCGCTTTTTACTAACCACAAATAACATTGAATATAATATTGGTAATTAATTCAGCCGTATCCTTATCGTCAGTTTATTGTTTAAACATTTCCTAATTATTAATTTCATAAACTTAAAATATAAAAAAAAATGCCATCTAATTAGTACGTCCGTTCTCATTCCACCATTTACTTCTTATATTATAATAGATCTCAAGAATTCACTACCAGCAATTAATTTTATGTATTTAGCGTATTATATTTTATTTGCTCCATGCGCCAAGAGTTGTGGGTTCGATCCCCACCCAGAACAAACATTCGTATAATGAATACTTGTGTTTCTTCTGTATCTGGTTGGTAATATTTAAGTATAGGTATATTTGTAATACCACTGTTGATTCTGATATCCGTAACACAAGTGCTTAAGCTTCGGAGTCAGATCAATGTATATAATGTCGTCGGATATTTATTTATTTATTTCATATCCTTATGTATGTAATGTTTATACTTTTGGTAACGTGAAGTATGTCTAAGAATGCAAAATGCAAAATGCAAAAAACTAAAGTGGTCCAGGTGGTTCCTCAGACTTCCACGGGAGATTTAGAGGTTCGTAAGCGGAGGGTCTATTTGGTTTCTATAGTGAAGAACTTAAATGTTAGCTTTACCTATCAAAGCCGCGGGCAGAAGCTATACTAAATAAATTAACGACAACGGATATGCGTCCAAAGATATCAATGAAATAGTAATTGTGTATGTATGTATGTGCATATTTAAATGCTCACTATCCATTTTATGGGTAACTTAACCACAAATACTTACATTCTTGCATTCCTCTCGACATTACGACAGTTACGAGTGGCGCCGGCATAGGGATTAGGGGAATTCTTTTCATCGCAACGGTGAAACAGAATAAAATAAATACAAAAATAAACTAGGAATAAGAAATGTATTATCGTTTAACATTATAATCTACTGTTGACTCTGTTTGTCTGGCAATCGGATCTCCTCTACCGGCGGGAGGTGTTCGGTGCTGGACTGCGGTTTCAAGTACTTGTAGCGGAAGGCCATCGCGCTGAATATCAGCATGTCGACCAGCATCAGCCCCGCGAACAGGAAGAACTCCTTCCACTGGAAACAACACATTTGAATTTGAATAATTTGGGCAACGTGAATATATATAAATCATATGAAGAAACAATAGTCTGGAAGGATAATCCTGAAATGAGTTTCGGCATTTCATTATTCACTAATGCTTAACTTTGTAAACTTTTTGAATATTATTATAAGACTATTATATATCATCTCGCCCGTAATTTCCGAGTTTGGTTTGGTAAATTTTTAGTACAAAAATAAATTTTTATATATATATTTTAGTACCGTTTAATAAATGTTAATGTAGGAAACGACTTTATCCCGACGGCTCAGCAATGTACAATATAAGGAACTATGTGTAAGGAATCTTTTCAATTGTATCTACCCCATAAAAGACAATAGGGGAACGTTCAAATTTCACTTGTGATGTGAGTATGATATGCAGATAATATAAAGACTGACATTATTTTTATTAATACTTTATTAAATACTAAATACTGGAGATTAATAGTAAATTAGTTTGATTAATGTAAATTCCAAAATGTTAAAATATTATAGATACTAACAACCAGGTCTTGACAAAGCCATTGAATATGTGTGATGGCAACATAGATTTAGAATTTTTTGACGATGGCAATCAGAAATGACAACATTTTTTCTTGAATTGGCTATCAAACGGCCTACCTGAGCATCCAAAAAGTTTCCTTCCACGATGAGTACTACAATTAGGTTCCCGAAGGCCACGGTGAGGAGCCAGACGGACTGCAGCACCGACTTCATGCTGGCGGGCGCCTGTGTGAAGGAGAACTCGAGCCCCGTGACGGAGAACATTACTTCGCCCATCGTCATCACCACGTACTGAGGCACCAGCCACAGAATATGCACCGAGTTGGGCGGGGTCACCGTCACCGCGCTGCCACTCTACATGGTAAATGTAACCAATTATATTGAGATCAATTTTTACTTTCTAAATATATTTAATTCTCACTGTACAAGCTTGAAGGTTCGCCCAGGGAACGTAAAATAAAGTATTGTTTTTAAACATTTGATGCTTATCATTTTCTACAGGCGTAAGTACTTTTTAAATCCTACTAGTCAATAATTCAAGTAATACATAAAAAAAGTCGTTGCATGATGGTAACATTGCATTTTACATCACTGATAATAATATTATTAAAATATCCTAATGTACTTACGTAAACTCCATCCTCATTTTCATCTAAAATTATGTTATACACAGCACCCGTTTTAAATTTGAAATTATCAATTACTGTTTGACCACTAACGACTACATTGCTGGTTCCTTTATCAATAATATATTGAGTGGTATTGTCACTAGCTGTACTTAATTCTGTCTTATTTTTCTTTATATCCCATAACCATACCCGCTGTACGCTTTTGAGGTTTGATAAGAATCTGAAACCAAAAATTAAAATTTAATCATGAAACTAACCGTTTATCAACAAACTAAGACTCAAGGAAAATTTTGTTTTTTAATTATTAGATGAAGAACATTCTACTGTTACACTTGTTTAATATGAGTAATGTATTCACAAATTTGTTGCATTATTGTTTTGTTGACTATGCAGATATACTCATTTACCGTAGAAGTTAAATTAAAGCAAGGCAGGATAAGAGGAACTAGAGAAGAAAGTATTTTTGAAGGACGAGTGTACAGTGCGTTTTATGGGGTTCCCTATGCTCAGCCTCCAATAGGAAAATTGAGATTTAAAGACCCACGAGTGCCGAAAAAATGGAACAACACTTTTGATGCTACGACAGATTATCATGGCGCATGTGCTCAGGCACATATCGTCCACAAGCATGCCATATACGGTGTAGAAGACTGCCTCTATTTGAATATCTATACGCCAGTGTTGGCAAAACGTGCAGATTCAAATTTGAAACCAGTATTAGTTTTCATTCATGGATATGCGTTTGCATCAAGTTTAAGCCACATATATGGAGCAGACTTCTTTATAGATAAAGATATTATATTTATTAGCGTTACACATCGCATTGGTGTTTTCGGATTTCTTAAGGTGAATGACGCTGATTCCCATGGGAACATGGGATTAAAAGATATCGTGATGGCACTTAAATGGATCAGAAAAAATATTGTACACTTTGGAGGTGATAAAAGCAAAATAACTGTAATGGGCAATGACTCGGGCGCGACCTTAATATCGCTTTTATTAATTACTAAACACCGGATATTATTTTCCAAGATAATATTGCAAAGCGGCGCAATCTTCGCACCATCCTTGTTTCAAGGTGATCATAAAATCGAAAGAGAAAGGCTAATACAGAATCTTCGCAAAATGGGAATCAAGGATATATTAACAGCCTCATCCGAGGACATCATTTCAGCTTCACAAAAAATTTATAGTAGTAGAGATTTTATGAATTTTCAAAAGCCAGTAGTGCCATTTACACCGATTTTGGAAGAAAAAACGAACAAGTCAATGCTTACTCATAGTCCCGATAAATTTTATGCGAATTTAATGGACCAGAACATATCTAAACATATGATAATAGGTTTCAACAGTCGTGAAAGTATATCTGAACTCATACCATTTATACACAATTCCCAGTATCTCAAATCTTTTGGATCTTACTTTAAGTTTATGGTTCCATTTTCAGACGGATGTGTTTATAACTATTCATCAAGTTCTTATAAGGAAGTTGGAACCAAAATAAAACATTATTATTTTAGTCAAGTTATCAATGAAAAATCTCTAGATGATTTCCTACAATATACTTCAGATTTAAGAATATATCCTATCTGGAAATTTATACAGGCTCATTTGAATTCGAATGTGGCAAAAATGTTTGTGTACAAATTTAATTACGTAGGAACACTGAATGCTGTAAAAGCGACTTCTGTTGCTGGAGTTAATAATAAAGTAAAAGGAGCTTCAAACGGAGATGAATTATGTTACTTATTGAGTTGTGAACCACTTTGGGAGAGTTACGTAAGAATAAAAAATGACACAAATAACCGTGACAGAAAATTTATGACAGAAATCATTGAGTTATGGGCAAATTTCGTAAAAACCGGTAATCCTACGCCTAATTCACAATCGGGACGTATTGTGTGGCAACCAATGACTACAAAAAAGAGCAACTTATTACTTTTAGGAAAAGTTACGAAACTAGTCATTCCGAAAGCAGAGACCAAGATGTACCTCTTTTGGAACGATCTTTACAATTCTATTTATTCAAAACAACATTGCGTTAAAACATTACACGAAGAATTGTGAGTGTAGTAAATATACACTTACCTAACTTTTACGGTTTTGATAGCTTTCTCTGTGTCATCGGCAAAGTCATAAATCCCAGCTCGACTGATGAAATATGAATTAGCCGTCTTTTCTTTCAAATGGAAATTTCCACTAAAACTTTGATTTGCGCATTCACCGCTTTTGCCTTGTAACCTATACGGTAACTCTGTAAAGACATTGGCTTCAATATCAAGTTTATTGTAAACCGATTGAGGTCCAATAACAATCTCTGTGTCGTTGTTTCCATTGGGAAAGACCATTGTGAAATCGCAACTGTAGCCGTTAAATACTCTTAATTGTGCCAATCCTGAAGCTACTGGTGTACCATACGTTGGCTGTAAATAAAAATATTTACAATTTAAATGATTAATTATTTAATTCAATTAAATTTAAAAATAGCTATATTAATGCTACCTACCAATAATTGAAGTTCTACAATTCCGGAAATGACAAACGCAGCAGCGGCCAGTAAACCTCCCCAAATCATTTTGTGTAACGGTTTTTTTATAAGCTTACACCACGTCAGGAAGGGGTAAATGGCCTGAAAAATTGTGAGATTTTGATAAGTTATAAAATTGTGTAATGAAACAATCGTAAACAATATTTAGACTGATCAACAACATAATAAATAAAAAACGTTATTTTAGCTATTTGTTGATTTGAACTAAAGCAGTAGAGAATGTCAATAGAATGTTGTTATATAACGCAATATTAGGTTTGTTTAATTACCACTTCGAATAAGGGAATAAATATTAAAATAAGCAGAGGATTAAGCATTTGCATTTGATCGGCCTTCAGTGTCCAATTACCGATGTCTTGTGCCATTCTGTCAGCCTGGAATGTCCATCTAGATCCCTAGAAATTATTAGAAATTAAAATTATTAATATCCCTAGATATTACACATTATGATTTTTTATTGAAATAGTCAGAATAATATAACATTCAGAACAAATTTATTAAAAGATTTTTATTAGCAAGTATTACATAATATGTAATTTACTAATACACGATTTAATTCCTTTGACATTAAATTGTATCTACCTACCATATTATGTAAAGTAATTAGACGTATTACCTATAAAAATCTCACGGTGGAGTTTTAATTAGGTAGGTACAATTTAATGTCAAAGGAATTAAATCGTGTAATAGTAAACAATGTTTCGATCTTCAAATGCTGTGTGTACGTACCTACACTTTTATAAATTAGTATCTTACTTGTGCACAAGTCGATTTTCATTTCTATAAAGATCGTGAAACACATTTACAATTAATACAAGCAAGTGGGATTGAATGGCCTGCAGCATTGTAAATGTTGAGACTAATCGGCTATTTTAAGAATTCCGAGAATTATACAGGGCACGTACAGGAAAATATCTTTACAAACTCTTTACTATTATTATTTGTTAGCGGTGGTTTTAGAAGAGAAGTCTGAAGTACTGTCAAGCATATAGATTTATTTACTATTTTGAACCCCTAAAAAACCTGTCTCCAAACATGGTTTCGATATAAAACAATCAGGTACATTTATATAATCCTTGAGATATGTAATTATGATTTTATTAATAGATATAATAAAAATAATTAAATAGAGTAGTTATTTAATAATTAAAATAGAGAATTTTTTTAGTGGTCTTAAGAATATAAATAAAAAAATCGCTTACTTGCTGATCAAACAGGGCCCAGAAAACTGGTAGAGGTATGAACAATACCAACACACGCAAGAGAGACTTGATGTCTTCTATGAGGCTTTTGTCGTATTTGTCGTCAGCATGGTCCAGCCAGTGCTCGCGCTTGTCCTGACTCTTGCAGGACCTCACCACGGCATGCTGGAACCGGCCAGTAGTGTTAAGGGACTGATTAGGATATTTAACTGTTGCAGGTAATGTGAGGATAGCTTAATCTATGACGTAGTGGTTGGAGTGCACCCTGTCTTCCCATCCTATATACCATACCACCTAGGTCACAGATAAACTCCAAATTATCTGTGACCTAGGTATACCAGATAAAACAATCGTCGCTTTTCCATGCGACATGGTGTGGACATAGAATCACCTGCCACAATACCACAGTAAAGCTAGATAACTCTCACAGATATTTCTCGGATTCAGATTTTGTTAGTTAGTTAATAAATAAATGTCTAATTTAATTAATTAATTTTTAATTAATTCACCAGTCGTACACACTAGTAATCTAGTTCCAACTAAACTTATGTTTGTGCTATGGTTACTAGATGAACAGATAGACATAATTAAATACCTTTATAAACATTAGACCCGAGTACAAATGTCCATGTTCATCACGAAACATTTGCCCCTAGCGGGATTCGAACCCGAGGCTTAAAGTCTTCATACAACTCAGAAATCATCCTGGTTGCATCTCGTTATCTTGTGCATCCATGACAAAGCGAACTTATCGAGTGTAAAGCTGAATAAGTATGCACTGGACATAATTCGCCGCCTGCACCTATGCGAAGACGAGTAAGTTGTCACTTTCCAATAATTAAGTTTGGAATGCTCGGTTAATAAAGTTAAAGCCTATTGAATTGCGTATTAAATATTAATATTGCTGTATTGTGTGTTCAGAATAATTTCAAAACACCAGTAGGTACCTATATATTTTTTGTGTATATATTGAAGAACCTATATAAAATGCATTTATCGCATCTTTAAGCCAGTGCCTGTGGCCAGTTAATAATAATATGATGATGTATTTGATTGAACATTCCGACACAAGTATCACATTACTTTCTGGAGTAGTCTCATTGCACTGTGTTTATTTTTATTGAGCAATAAAGAACATTTTATTTTATTTATTTATTATTTTTATATTGTTTATAATTGTCAATTGGGATGTCGACACTAACTAATTATATTTAATTTTGTAATATAAATTCTGTAAAAGAAAGTATCGTAGTATGTTGTAAAACCATATTGATTTTTAATTATATAGAGTCTACGATTTTAAATTTTACAAAAACTACTTAATATTTAGTCAGTTGACTATACGAAGTCAATACAAAGTAGTGACGTCGTTTGTTAACAAGCCCATACAAAATCTATGAAGTTACTGCGTTTTAACAGCTTTTAAATAATATCTCAATATAATAAAATAGTGTGTACCTTCAGTACACACTATACTATAATATATTATTATATTGTAATAATTTATTATCGAAGCTGTTAGGTAATTAAAGTGCACAGAATATAACAAATAATTGTGGTATTTCCGGTAATAGCTTGTAAATTGCAAAGCGGCAACAATTATTAGAAGCGATCTTTGTGGTCGGTGGAAATGTGGTTATGAAAGTCGACAAAATTACCAGCTAACTTTAACTGCAAACACTGTATTGTTTAAAATTAATAATACTCGTATTATTTACGTCCATTTTGAGCCTAATTAGGTGCATTAAGCTTCTAAAGGCTATTCTTGCAATGTGATTAATTTTGATTAATTTGTTTTATTAAGCGGAATAGTTCTAGCAATGATTTTGAACCTGTCGTCCCCATGTCTATACCTAAGGATCGTGAAGATTCCGTATGGGTATTTTATAACAAGAAATAAATAATTTTAATTGTTTTATTGAGGCCTAAGTGCTTGTGTACCGATAAATATTTTACTACAACTTGGGGTCGATATTGGAAAAAGGTTGTAATATGTGAAAATCGCTTTCTAAATAAGAGTATTAAAAACTAATCCTGAATCATGTAATTATAGCTGTTAAGGTTGCTTTTGTGTCCCGGGTGCAGCTACTGACACAAATAACAAATGCACGAATTATCCTCCATCTCGATTTGCAGCAGTGTTCAGTTGTATCAACAAGTTTTATTCAACGCATTGAAAATAATCGGTGAAGCATTTTGCAACTAAAATCTGCATGTAGAAAACCATTGTCGAAGACGTAACCAATATCACAGAGTAATAATATACTACGTACAACCAATATCAATCAATTCCGCATTTAATTTTTGATAAATATCCACAAGTGAGGTTCTACTGATTTATTGCAGTGTTATTAAGGTACTCACCCCGATGCATGTCGAAACTTTGCCCAGCACGTTCCCTGATGGATTTTTGATGATGTACATACGTTTTCCCAGAACAAAGAACACTGAAATTAAAATGTTCAATTACATACATTTCTAAAATGTTTATATGTATATACAACTAGGTGTTTAGATATGTTTGCAATTGCACGAACTTCTAAATTCTTCTCTTCATTTGACAAAAAAATCATCATATTCTGGACTGATTTTTTTAGTCCACCCACTTGCAATATAATTATTAACATATTTTAATTAATAGAAAAAACTCTTCATCCATTAACCAGCTCTCTGAAGGTCGTTGCATACTCGGATCTTATTAGGTACTATTAGGTACGTCGGAAGAATATTATGGTAAGAGATATTGTCTAGGTATACTTAGTACCTATCGATAATACGGTTTACAATCGAGTATCCCATATACCTACCCGCACCTGGTCAATTTATTATTAATTTTATTTGCAATTAATAATCGTATTGACATTCTTATTGTTCTTAACAGTTGTTGTTAGAACTGTCGATAGCAAACCATCGCTAAAATCAAGGTAAGTCTATTTCAACAGATATAATTAAAATTATCAGTTTTCTTTAACTTACAAATGGAGACTATCATCAGTATTCCAGGCACTCCAAAGGCCAGAGAGTAACAGTCAGTCTCTCCGAAACACTGAACGTCCGCTCTCAGAATAGGCGTAATGAAGGTCGAAATAAAACTGCCAGCGTTGATTGAAAAGTAGAATAAAGAGAAGAAGTAGCCTAGGTACTTGGCTTGCTCAGGCAACTTGAACTGGTCTCCTCCGAAAGCGGACACGCAAGGCTTGATCCCTCCCGTGCCAAACGCTATGAGAAGCAACGCCAATATTGTGATCTCCCTGAAAATAGGATATACATTATTTAATATATCTTCAAACAATAATTACTTCTAAATAACCGGTTGGTGTATCTAAATCCAAAGGTGTGGCCCTATCCATTCGAAAATAAGTAAACATGAGTTACGATCCTATTAAAATTTAATTTTGATACGAAAATATCTATAGGTAATAATAACTGAAGTATTTTACGATAGCTATCAGACACATCCCTATATTAGCGCTGTTAAGGTTCTAAACCCGCTATTTAACTCGTATAAACAAGGTAAAGACATTTATAGAATGACATCCAAGGTATCTGAAATGGTAAGTGGTCTATTACTCACAGCGGCGGCAGTTTGACAGGCGGCATTGCGGATAGAGAGATCAGCACGCTGCCAGTCGCATAAACCATTGACAGATACAGAATGGTCCTGAAAGGGTACACACAAAGGTTAATTATATTGTTGGTGTTCAGCATCGAACGTATATCTAAAATGCGAGATTGTGATGATGTTTGTTAAACGCACATTAGATTGAAGGATTTAAAGCAATATAGCGATTGATTTGAGATTCATAATTGACATATAGAGAGTGTCTAACCCACTTCTATGGTCTGTGGTCCAACCACGGATGTGTATCGGAACTTTATCACCCATATTACCAGCTTGTTACATATTTTAAGTCGTTACCGTACTTCTTTCCGACAGATGGAGGGTCCTATTACCATCGATTTTTATTCTACTAAAAGCATACAGCCGTCCTAGTGGTAAGCTGTCACCACTGTGCATATACACTGAAAAAACAACAAACCACAGGGGGCTGACTGATCCCTCCGATAGTTTCCCAAATCCAACTGGACATTCATGTCGTCCTCAGGGACGGAGACTAAAGCACCTAAATCCTTTTATTGTACAAGTTTTAACTTGAAATTCTGATTTTGACTAAGTGAGTAGGTTGGTACTTAAGTCTATACAAACAAAACTTTTAACAAAGCAAAAGTATATAACTACGCTGTAAGTTCCTAGCTTCCAGAAATTCCAATGAACATTATGGTTAGAGATACCGAGCCATACACTAAAATACCTTAAATAACATAAACAGATGCTGTTGTATCCATATTACAATAAGTATATAATATTCCTGTGCATTATGCTTATGAGGGTGTTAATGAAACGTCACTTGCAGGGAACGCGTTGTGACTGGGTAACTTTTAGTCCTTCAGGCTGTGTTTCCAGCAAGAAGGAAGCTAATGGCGCGATAAATTGACCAGAAGAAAAATATTTTCTTCTCTTGCTCTGCAAGAATAGGGTTTAGCGGAGAACATCAATATATATAAAAATCAATGCCACTTTTCGTTGTAATTTTATAACTCAAAAATGGGCTCACCTATCTAAACCAATGTTTAGGCTTTGTTCGGACTATTAAGTAGATGGTTTATGTGAAGTTTGCACAAAATCGGTAGAGCGGTACTTCATTTATCACTTTATACGTAGCGAAGCACGTACCGGGCCGCTAGTATTGTATACAAAACCAGCAATATGATAAGTATAGGTAGGTGAGTCTTGTAGATATGTTTGAGAAATTATAATAGATGTGTGCGAGTGCGATCGGGTAGTTCGAGGGTAGAAGCTTTCAAATAGTTTCGGTCGTCATTTTAATTATGCCCTGTATTTTTTTTTATATATTGGCTAAGCTTAGCCTTATGGTAAGCAAAAGAGGAGCCCAAATCTGTGACATCAGACGTGGTATCCGTTGGCACCGCCATACAGGCCCGCAAGATGCTTCTTCAATTACTTGTTGTACTACGTGTAAAAAAGTCCGCCGTCCACAATCACCGAAAGGACAGGTCGGAAGTCATCTTTTGTCGAATGTGCTTTCGGCAAAAGGCGTTTAATGTCGTTTTTCTTAGGAAGCGCACCGCAGAGCTAAAGCTTTAATAACATCTTCTCACAATTTTATTACGCAGCCTTGCATTGCATGATCATCTCTAATATTTTTAGTGGAATCTATCCTTAGCAGTATGGAAATAGGCTATTACTTATGCATATTATTTTTTTTAAATTTGATGTGTCCGTCATCATTTGATTACTAAAGCAAATGCGTTTATTAAAAACTATGCAATGTAGAGCCCAATGTTAAATAAGTTGGTATCACTCTAAATTTTTTTATAACATAATAAGTTTAATAGAGTTTATAAAATTTATCTTATTTTATGGTACCTACATGGTCGATTGCGTACTGCAAAACATTACTTATAGATATTTTGTCATGATATTTAAACATGAATACGATTAAATATGTAATGTAGGTATTTAATAAGGGCCGGCTTTGTCGCTATCACCGTCTAGGGCGAGATTTATTTGGTGCCCATTTATAATACTTCCTCCTACAAATCGAAACTCAAAGATTGAGCCCCTTATGCTAACATTCTGATGAACGGTGGACGGTAGAAAAAGGTGTGGGGGTGCCCTGGGTTTAATTTACAGCAATTAACTGGACAAAAAGGTATGATTTTACCGTTCCACAATTTCCGACGCCCTAGGCAACCGCCCGTCACAATCCGGCACTGTATTAAATCTATGAATTTTAATTATGGTAAGCATGAACTTGAATTATCATGATCTAAATTATATGGTTCTTCTGAGTGCAACGAATTTTGAAATCGGCAGTCGCTTTAATGTAATGAGGGTTTATTGAATTAAAACATCAAAACAAAACATCTAAACGATGGCGTAACTGTGACTTGCGGTCTTGTCACCCTCCTCGTTATTAAGTTGACCAAACTGACATGCTGTCAACAAGGAGCCAATAGTGACAGTGATAAGACCATGAGGCTCCTTCGTGTCATCAGGTGGTTTTTGTATTTTTGAAAACCCTCATTACCAGTCTTGCTAAATCCTTGATCACGGACTAAGCGGACCCACCCCGCTTCAGCAGGGGATATAGCGCTAGGAAGATGATGAAACATTACTTGAATCGCCCCAGCCAGCCGTCGGCGATCATCGCTCCGATGAGCGGGAAGAAGTACGCGAACATAGTGAAGATGTGGTAGATGATAGTGGCGCTGTCCGCGCTGTAGCCCAGCTTGTCGCGCAGGTACAGCGCCAGGATCGCTGCAAGAGACGACACGATTTCGTGAAATTGTTGAGGAATTGGAGGTACTCCATATACCCCATATCTATTTGAAATACTTATGTTTTCACCTAACCATGTAAGCGTAGCGTGGACTAAAATGAACCTTGTCGAAAGAAGATTATTTTATATTAGACTCGGGCGCCTTTTGTCGACTAGAACCTAAACACACAGAAAAACGCATTGGATTTGCGAACTCCGCTTGGAAATTGTACTACAACTAAATACGGTGGGCCAGCAACTATTAAAAAAATGCTATTTACCACCGTAATTCTATTTACGGGGACGGAAAGGTTTACTTAAATATCAGACAACATCCGTTGAAGTGCGCACTGCCATAAAAGTTTTCTTCCTACTATTCCTAAGTAAGAACCAACAAACCGGCAAACTTTTTTTTCTTTGTTATAGCAGGGTGGAACTGGGTCAGAGGGGGCCGGGGTGGCTCCCTACACGCCCGGGGCAATTTCTATTTCATTTTGGGCACCGCAAGCCTGGCTCGTGAAGCCAGGGTTGATGATGGAGATCGACGCAGTATAGATACAACATAACAATACTGTCTTCTTCGTGGACTATTTATTACCTATATTTTTAATATTTGCTCTTCATAAATAAACGGTTTATTAAATATTGGACCTATTCGCAAAATGGCTTATGCCAAAAAACAACCTATTCTCGAAATTACCCATTCTTTAAAGACACTTTTCGCATAATACCTCATTCTGGATAAGACTCATTCTTACAATTACACATTAGTGTAATGACCTATTCTTTGGAGGACTTTTTTTTTTAAAGCCGTTCGAAGTATTTTCATATAAATAACAATACTTCGTTTAATAGTTTGGACAGAAAATATTACAAATGGGTGAACATATTAGCTGTCATTGTCGTTAAAATATGAAAACTTATGTAATTACTCCGATGTAAATAGTTGATATAATCGTATTTTATGGAATGGGACAACACAATATGAAATGTTTATCAATAAGTAATGAGTGAACAAATGATTGGTGTCTGTCATAAATGAGTTAAACATAATTATCTGATCTCACTACTGTAATGATTGATGTGACTATACTCATAGATGTGTTTCTTACGTAGGTAATAGGACGATATCTTTAGCAGCGATTTATAATAATGATAGGTACTGTTGCCGTCTGATACGGTTACAATATTTAGACATACCTATGCAGAAAAAAGGTTGTATTATAATATAGAATGATATTCCTTATTTCACGAATTACAAGTTATAGAATTTCGTCATTTTCCTAAATACATAATTGATGTTAGATAACTTTCGCTAGAACTCAGAAACGGCTTGACCTAATGGAATATACAACCTTGTTTTTAGATTATGCGAAACCTGTAATCTGTTTGTACAGAATCGTTTGTAGAATCAATTGTAATAATTTTTATACCATATTTTGACCAAAAACATTTACAAACCCTTAAATAAAGTTCCACGCTACTAAAACTGTATGGATCATAAGCATCACTTGTTACTAGGTCACAAGGTCGTTAAGTCCCGTTAGTATTATTTCTTATATGCGCTAACGCCGTAAATACCATACGCGTGTGAGGACAGTAAGGCAACATAAAATTCTGGTAACTTTGTGAGTTTTAAAGATAACAATATATATTTTTGATGCTGATTCTTTAAATGAAAATATTTAACAAGTGTTTCGTTTTTTATTTGTACTAAAATTAACCTTGCATAGTTTTTTGTTTTGGTCGCTTCAATAAAAGGATGGTTTAAAAGGAAAATTATTTGGAAAAACTTAAAGCATGGAACATCCAAGGATGGTGCGAAGTTCAGTTAGTTTACAATAAATAGTGTTAAGTAATTACCTACTGAACTACACAGTACCTACCAATTATCTACAGCAAACATAATGTAGTGTAGACCAATAGATAACTGGCAGATAACTGGTGAATCCTTTGAATCCCCGTTTACATCGTGGCGACTAGTAAATACTATTTGGCAGTACCTACGAGTTGTTCGAATTGTATCATAGATAGCAAATATTGGCAGCAAACTCTTCAACTGGTATATCGGAACCTGTTTTCTAAGTGGGTCACAAAATACATGGGTATACATACACATGGAAACAACGTTTGTCTACTAATTGGATAATTACAGCATAAATACATATAAATTATCACGGCTATTATCCTCATTATCAGCAGTAAGCTTCTTAACCATTGTTAAACCAAAACAGAATTGAGTCGGGTTAGTGTGGACGAAAATAATGAAAAAGTAGTGGGTAGCTCAAGCTCGTCGCCTACGCAATCACAAACTAAATACCCAATGCACCATTAGTCGCCTTTTACAGCATCAGACACAGTAGGTAAAGTATATGGTACATACCTACATGATCGTATCGTGAAAAATTAAGTTGGTATGTGTACAAAAACCACTTGTTATTTTTACTTTTTAAGTCAAATATAATAGTCGTAAAAATGACAATACGGATGATTTTAAAATGTTTCATAAAATAACGCAAGAATGACGTCAAAAAAAAACTTGCATACGTTATCGGTCGGTTAACTTTTATGTCAACATTGGAAAATCGTTTCAAATTTACATATACACCGGACTTTAGCGCTGATGTAGGAAACATATTGCTGAGGAAGTTGAGAGCGTTTTGAACAAAATCTCCGCCAGTCAACGTAACGGCAGAGTGGGGTCTTGTCTGTTATCATACTTAGGTATTGGTTCGTTTTTGGGGGTTTGGACATGATGTCAAAATTTTGTAATTTTGACAAAGTATAACAAATACTGGCGATTGAATTGTGCCATTTGGAGGTCCATAATATAAACACACTCTAGCTGGAATGGAGATCCACAATCTTTTAACGCAATCTCCCTAAAAATATAGCCTGTAAGAAAAACTAATTGGCAGCTTCTGCTTTACAATAACAATTATTTAACATTTTACACGGAGTTAAAACGAATATTCTCAATAACTCACGAATAACTTCAAAAATTAACATAATAAAAGTAAAAAATAAATTTACTTAGGCCAAAGTAATACGTATTTTAATACTTATAATTTTAAAGTCGGTGTCAAGTTAAACAATGACTTGGTACAATTGAAGCTAATATTAGTAGGTAATTATCACCGAAAATGTATCCGTTGAGTGATAATTATACCTTTTCTAATTTAAGCATTTACTAAAAAATATATATACACATATATGGTCGAATTGTGAACCTCCTCCTTTTTTGAAGTCGGTAGAAAATTGTAACTGGTCCCAGTGTGTACATGAAAGATATATAAGAAAAACTATTATAGGGCGAGCTTTATGAACGCAACAGAACCCGAAACAATGGATTTTCGTTTTTTTTTCTATTTGTCTGCATGTCTGTTTGTTTATTTGTCTGTACGTTTGTTCACGCTAATCTCAGAATCTGTAATCGATTAAAATTTAGTTTTCACATAAGCGTTGCGGTATACTCCACTAACATTTACTGTTTATGTCATTTCAATCGGTTCATAAGTTATATCAATCTATAGAATCACTTATGAAATGTTATAAGATAAAATACCAGCTGAAACTTGATGGTAAAACATAAGTAGGTATATTGCTGATTTCATAAGAAGTTATTAATGCTAATGTTATTGTAAAACTAGAGGACCGTGAAAAATAATTAAGTACACACTTCGTTCAATGCCACGCGGGCAAAGTAGACAGCAGCTAGTTTGGAAAATGTATTGTAGTATCTAACATTATATCCTAATATTATACATCTGTAATATTATGACGTCACACGATTGATCGAAATCAAGAAGTGTCCGACTCATTCGTGGAGCTAATTGTTTTTTGATAAGACCGATTTGGTGGTATTATTACAGTAGTCATTACATGAACCTGTTTGGAGACGTGGCAGCTCCAAAAACATCCACATCGACTCAAGAAGGTTGATCACATGAATTTATAAACTCAGTATACCTTAAGTGATACGCGTTAAGTATGTTCAAATAAACAAAGGTTATTTATTTGCAATAAATGTATTTTTGTCATGTAAACTTGTTAAAAACGAGACGAGCATGCGAAGAGGATAAATAATTGTTTTGGCGGATTCGTTCTCCTCTAGACAACTTCCTATTTAGATTTCAATTTGCAATCGATTGTCTCCTTATTTAATTGCATCTTAACTCAATAGGATTAGATAGCAAATACTCAGGAGAAAGGTTGTTTTTATTTAATACTAGCTTCTGCCCGCGACTTCGTCCGCGTGGAATCGGTAATTTGGGCTAACGTTAACTTTAACCCGCGACTTCGTTTACGTGAAAGGTGAAAATATTTTTATATAATTAAGTACGTACGTTATGGAGCTGTTTTAAATACCTACACCTATCTATTAGTAAAAGTGGAACTTTAAGACGTAAGGTAAAAGTACTGGATCTTGTCGACAAAAAATTTGAAGATCCGATCTAACAATGGAAATTTGCGTTGCGAATGAGTTCCAACCACGAATTAATAATTTAAAAAATAATAATTATAATTGTTTGGTTAATAAATTAATTGATTGTGCTGTAAGTGAATTTCAAAAAAATACAGTTAGCCTAAAAGGATATCAGTTATTATCTGCCTAAATTGATTGGTCAAGACCACATTTTAGTTTTTTACTATAGAAACCAGATAGACCCCCGCTTTCGAATTATTAAACCCCAATTTGTTTTGTCACGCCGATGTAAGCCCCCGTCGAGTCTCCCGCGGCCCCCTGAGGGTCCACCTGGATCACTTTAGTCTTTGGTAATCAATGATGTAGATTGTAGGGTTATTCTAAAAAAAAATCAAAACTCATGTTATTCTAAAGTACTCCGCAGAAGTAACATTATAATTACAACATTAGTTGCCTGTGTGAAAAACATTATTAGCGTAAATCTATTCCTACGTGCTTAAATGTTTGCCCTGGGGTCTTATAAATTGTTACCGCATACGATACCTTCATCGGAAATTAGCAAATTCGTTGGTATCACAGGGAGGTGAAGTATCAGCTCTGTTTGCCTTACTGCTGGACCAGTCAAAACTGTAGCACCAATCACGTTATTGCGAAGATATTAAAGTCTTATTCCGTTGCATAAATGTGGGCTGTGATATTATTTTACAACTGCGATATCTCCTAAGATATTGCGATGCCATTCTCCTATGTGCTTCTATGTATATCAGACATCAAAATTTCATTATTATTTGTTTATAGTACCTAGCTTAGGCGTAAAAGCGTAACAACCACCGTCTATACAGGTCGGGTTTGGCGATGATCAATTCTGCAAACAGAAATATTACTGAGCCACTTGATATATTTTTTGTGCCAATTGTGGTGGAACCCATCCCAGTTGGAACCACAACCGGGGCTGCTTAACTTGCGTAAGCGCTACGACCTCTAAGTAAAGGAGCTTCTCACTCACTCCTTACCTTTATAAAGTTTCAGCGAATTCAACTGACGCTTATTTTATAACATTTTATATGTGATTCTTTAGATTGATACAACTTTTTTATTTATGAACCGATTGAAATGAAAAAGCGCTAAATGTTAAGTGGAGTAAACAGCAACGCTTTTGTGAAAACCGAATTTAAATCGGTTTAGCCGTTTCTGAGATTAGCGTGAACAAACATACAAACAAACAGATAAACAAACAAACAGACAAAAATTCTAAAAATCATTGTTTCGGGTCCTGTTTTGTTCATAAAGCCCCCCTTTAATAGTTTTTCTTATATATCTCCCATGTAACAGACTGGGACCAGATACAATTTTATTAGATAGATAAGTAGATGTCGATCGCATTACGAATTTCTCAACATAATAACTTTAAGTTAAAATACTTATCTACCTATGTAGATATCTTTGTAAAACAATAAAAAAGCTATTGTTTAGAGCCTTTAACCATTTTGGAACAAGAAATAACTTTATTGAGATACATGGAAAATTATAATAAAAATAGTGACAAGCAAGTGGCTAGCTCGTGCATGAATTACCGAATGATAATTCTATAAATGAAGATAATTGTATTTATATGTCAAAAATGCTACCAATATTTTTTAATAACTCTTTCGCTGTGCAAGCAGAAGAATTGTAAAAAATTACGGACTAGTAAAAGAAGGACTCCACGCTGTCATAGGTGCTATAGCGTGAAGCAACGTTTATGCATGTGTGAGAAAGATACTTATACCAGATATCGGATATCTGTCATTTTAAGCACTTATTATGTTAACGTGTGACGTAAGTTGCGCTTCTCAGGTGCTCTAAGCACCTAAGAAGCTTTAATGCTAGTTAGTAACGCGTAGTCCTTCTATTTTTACTAGTCCGTGTTAAAAATATGATATTATACAATTGACAGATTGATGAGAATATGTGTAATTGCAAACTGAATACGAAAAGATATATTAATTTCGATTCCAATTTTCCGTGTGGTTGAAATCGTTATTTTAATTGTGATGTTAACTTACTTCGCATTCCATAATATGAAAATCGTTCGCAGAACTCATTTGTAATTATAAATGCGACGGCTTTGGGGTACGGCAATTTCTGGAAAGAGAAAACATTTTATTATTATGGTGCTAGTTCAGTTTTAAGGTAAACAATATAGGTATCATTAATGCACAAATTACACATTTATTATGGATTAGAATGTAGGTACACTACTTATACGAACATTAAATTTTGGTTAGATCTCCTTCCACATAGATTGCGATCTATTACAGTGACTTTAGTTTATATCTAAAATCTGTTAACTTTTTATGACTAAAATGCAGGCTTATATCCTTGCTACAAAGATCATACCTACTTATATTCTGTCACGCGTCAAAGATTGATCCTCCGCCGACCAATATATTTGGTACGTAAAGTCCAAAATTTTATCAAGAAATTCATCGCAATCGATTAGATGAAGCATCAAATCGTGATAAACAGACTGAGTTACTTTTGCATTTAAAGAAATCTATATCATTGCAATTCGGGACTTCTGGTTCGAACCTTGTAACGGCGAAACGTCATTCAGTGTGATCTACAAAAAAATATTTCAAATGGCATAATATTTATCCGTGTGAAAGAGAAAGTATGGTGAAACTTGAAATAAAATACAGAAGAGTGAAAATATCAATTAAATTTGGAAAAGTGATGCAATCTCAATCATAAACAAACGAAATAGTGCAACCTAACCTATAAGTACAGTGCAGTACTAAAGTAACAACAAAAGGAAATTAGAAACATCACTGTCAAAAATATAGCGCTGCTAAAACAAAGAAATGTAACGTTCGGAAACAATCAAACAAAAAAAAATTGGATTTGAACTTTTTCTTGAGCAAACTCAACGAAAGAATGAATGCACAGACAGTAGCCATAACTTATAGCGTAACGAAAAATATTATGGAGGTTATGGATGAAAAGATGAATCGCCTTCTAAAAGAAAGCTCTTTCTTAAAATATCAAGTTGAAATCCTAGAGGATAAAATAAGAAAATTGGTAAATACAAAACGCAGGAACAATATCGTATTTATCGGTGTTGAAGAGAAAGAAAGGGGAGAATGCGAACTAGTCCTAACCATCAAAGAGATAGTCGAGAAATCAGAAGTTAATATAGAATGCCAAGAAATTGTCACAGCTCACAGGATAGGGAAGAAAGGGAACAAAGCACGTCCGGTTCTAGTTTGAATTACCTCCAATTGGAAAAAACAATCAATATGTATGACTAAGAGAATCTACAGACGAACATTTACGTGAAAGACGATTTTCATAAGGAAGTCTTAAAAAAAAGGGAAACATTGCTTTCATTAAGTACTTATGACAAGTTAGTGATAAAAGGAAAAGAAAACAATGAAAAAAGGAAAATGAATTCAAAATTAACGTAATAAGCAAACTCAACTTTGATACTAACCATAGAATGGTCAGCGCTGAACTGCAAACAATTCAACCAAAACAAAACGAGGCCGAGGAATAACCCTGGTAAAACTAAACTAAGAGAGTGTGACCTTACAGAAGTGGCTAATATTTAGGAGGAAAATTGTAAGAACTACAAAAATACTACAAAAAACATGGACGTACAAGAAAAATATAACTGGATGGAAGAAACCATAAAATCCACAGTCCACCACCGGAGAAGGCACAAAAAGCAACTAGAAGAAAGAGTCCAACTAATTAAAGCAAATACTGATGAAACAGAAGGAAACCGCTGACTCTAATAAACAAGAGGATTAAAGCAAATTTGAGAAACGACAGAAAATATCATAGAATAAAAATAATATAGGAATTTAAATATAATAAAATAAAAACGGAAAATAAATAGTAAAATATTAGATGGTAAAAATAAAAAAACAACAGCGGAAGAATGAGGACTATACGACATGACATACTAGATACAGCCACAAAATTTTATGGAGAGTTATATGGACAACACAGAACAAGAGAATATTGAACTAGATGATATCAGGGATGTCCTAAGTGTACTTCAAGAAGAGGTTTTCGAAGCTATACGCACTCAAAAGAAAGATAAAGCTCTAGGGCCCGATGGTATAAGCAATAAAATTCTGATACGATCGCAGACTGTAATTGTACCAATCCTAACAGAAATGTTTAATGACATCATCTGCAGTGAAATGATTCCCCAACAATGGTCGCAATCGAACATAATTCTATTGTACAAAAAGGGAGACTCTCACAACATTGGTAACTTTCGTCCAATCTGTTTGATGTCCAATATTTACAAAATATGAAGTAAAGATGAACCCAGAAAAAACTAAATTAATGGCGAATGGAGAGGACAGGACCATAAAAGTAGAATAAACTAACATCGATTATGTGGAAGAATACATTTATTTAAGCCAGCTAATGTCGACCCGAGAAAATACAATGAAAGAGATAAAAAGGAGAATAGCGAATGGCTGGAAGAAATACTGGAGCATGAGGGAAGTTATAAAAGATAAACAACTAAGTACATATAACTACCAAAGGAAAGCTATTCAACACATGCATACTCCGCATTCTAATGTATGGATGTCAGACATGGCCTCTGTCAATTAATAGTATAAACCATAGATTTAGAATTTTTTGACTAGTACATCCTAAATCTATGGTATAAACAAACTCAGAAGCTGCCAAAGAGCGATGCAAATAAGCATGCTAGGATTAAGAAAGTTAGCTAAAATAAAGACTGGTATTATTAGATACAAAACGATAGTCTTCGACGTAAAACAAAAGATTAGACGCTGGAAGTGGGCAGGCCAGATTATAAGGGGTAAAGAAAAATGGTGCAAAACAATAACAGAGTGATATTAAAGAGAAGGCCAGCGTAAGAGAGGCAGACCACACAAAAGATGGGCCGACGACATAAGCCAGGTTGCGGACAAAACTTAGTATAGAGTAGCAAAAGATAGATGGGAATGGAAAAGGTTAGAGGAGACCTTTGCTGAAAGGCAACCGAACTTGCAACAATGGAGTAAAAACGAAATAATAGAATACTAGGCTAACAGTTCAAATATATTAATATATTTCATAGATATAGTCTAATGTAAATATTCTACATAAATTACTATAATTTATGATCTATAAACATAAAATTTACTTACAATGAAAGCTACCGCTGTTAAAATATTACTTAGCTAACTTGATAAATCAATAAAGTTGCGCAGAAGGTTTCAAATGCGTAAATATTTTATTCAAGCCCCCAACAAAAGAATTGGGTAAGTAGTTCGAAACATTGTAAACTTATACAATACCACGACTTTGGATACATGGTTAGGCTTAAAATGTTTCTTGTAGATGTTAAGGTCCAAAAACACGTTTTTTTATTGTTTGTCATAAAATATCCGAAACCAATTCAAAAGGGTCAACATTACATACCCGACATCGAACAAGGTTTTGTAAACTAGCTACCTACCTACGCTATAACATAAATACGCAAACTTTTTAATTTAGAATCTAAATAATTATTGTAATGGCGCTAATTTAAAATGTCTTTCGCCGCACACTGAAGTGTTGAAACGTGATTTATAGTAGGTGGGATAATATTTCTTGTAATAGTCTAATTTTAACTTTCCATAATGTATCTATATTACCTACAAGCAAAGAGGTTTCGGTGATCACTGCGCATAAAGTGAACGTAATCTTGCTACAAAAGCTCATTAGACTTTCACTTGTGGTTCCATGCTTAGAATAGCCCGAAAAATACTACGACTAAATTTCTTTAATTTTACTTTTAATATATATCTATATAACATAACATAACATAATATCACGCCCATAATCCTCAAAGCGGTAGGCAGATTTAAAGGGGCAGCAAGCTCCCTTAACCACATTCAACCAAAAATAAAAACGGGCTGGGTCAGATGGATAATTCTAAAAAAGTTGTGACAAGTGGCTAGCTTGTCGTCTACACAATCACATATCCAAAACCCCATATATCATTACTTAGTCACCTTTTACGACATGCTTAGCAAGATACACAGTTGGCACATTCTTTTCACAGTCCAACATAGGACAACATGGACAAAAGAACCTACTGAACAAATAATAAAAAGCAACTATAACCTGGAATGTAAAAAATAAATTTAATGGAATTTTATTTTTATTACACAATTAAAACATTTCACCAGGTTGCCTACATTTACTATTACGGCAAAATATGATTTCTATTCAGTCGGTGTCTATTATGTGACAAATTAAAAAACAATCATTCCGCGAACGAATTGCGGAAACATTCCCAAAGTAGATCCCAAAAAGGGTTAATGAGAGTTAACTGGTACGGTCCCAATTATAGTGATAAATTTGGTTCAGCCGGTCTCGTGGCCAGTTTGTGTAACCCGTGCGTACGTCGTGGCGCGGCACTGGTAATAACTGGATTGGATCTTTGCCGATGCCACGCAGCAATTAGACTCATTTCGATTAGCAACGTTATGGGGACCACCTCCACTAAATTGAGGACCCCAGCCTGCAACCGAGACGGAACACTTGTTGGTAATTGTAATTGTAAATACATAGATATTTGCGTAATCATCTGTCTACACGTGGAATTCAACTGTCGCACATAAAACGTTTAAGAATAACATGTTACACACATGTTACCAATTCATAAAACGTTACCTATGTTTTATAAATTAAAAAACACAGTATTTAAATACCTATAATAACATTTTAAGATTATATTTATTTTGTCATAATTTAAAAAAAAAGTAATTTAAATTGGGTTATTTAATACCCATTGTCACGTGACTGCGAACGCCATCAAAGCGCGATGATGTCACTGACCGGCAAACAAGCTGACATATTCGTAAGAACTCACTCAAGATCAGGTTAACTTTGACAGAGCGCGAGAATTTTTATCGGTCTGTGACGTAATTTATAGTCACGTGACAGTTTGAAGCGTTTTGGCGGGAATTCTAAAAACTAATTTTAATTCCGTATTTTTTTATTGAAATTTGACGTATTTTTAACCGACTTCAAAAAAAAGGAGGAGGTTCTCAATTCGACTGAATTTTTTTTTTTTCATGAAATTATGATTTTCGTGTTTACATAGGGTCTTTCTATGAAAGAAAATCAATTCCAAAAATTAGTCAACATCCCTATTGTAATATTTTAGCATTCGTCGTATTGCATGATGAATAAATCACGCAAGCCTTTTAACAGCAATCAAATATTAATTTATATTAATTTATTTATTCTCCTATAAAAAAAAATATATCGGTTTTCAATAGCAAAAATCCTCATTGACTCTTAGGCGGAACAAAGTTCACCTTGTCAGCTAGATTCTTTTTTTTTATAAACCCCAGAAATATTCGCACTTCGTTTACTAAATGGTACTTGCAACTATATTATCACGTTCGTAATGCTTAAAGGGACAAACCAAGTGGTAGAAGCTGTAAGCTCCCTTAAACCACTTTTAGTCAAAGACAAAATTGAGCTGGGTTAAACGGAAAATTGGGTAAAAGTAGAGACGATTAGTTCGCTAGTTGTCCACAGAATCACAAACCTAGTACCTAATACACCCATATTAGTCGTATTTTACGATATAGTAGACAAGGAACACAGTTGGCATAAGAATTATGTTGAAGCCTCAAACTAACATGGGACAAACGGTCTAAAATTTAATGCTCAATATGTCCACCACTGACCTCAATTCTTAATCAAAACAAATAGCATGCGCATCTCGTAGAGATTGTACTTAATGTCTAATTTATTCTTGAGCCATGTTTATCTTTACTTTAACAGTGTTGAAAATTCGCAAAGATACTCAAATCTCTGCTTAAATACCCAGATGAAGGAATCTGAAGACCTATCAGCCGCACCGCTGGCAAACCACCTACACTCTCTGCCAAACCACTACTACACTAACCGAAGTCCGGTCGCTCTGAGAATGCAATCTAGACACCTATCGGTGGTTTCAGGATATGCTACCTGGCCTGCCAGAGCCTTTCGTGATATTGATGGATAACGTCTCATAACATTCGGAATAAATAAAATACCACCTTTTCAAACGAACAGAAAAGAAGAATTGCTGGCTTGGCTGCATATTTATAAAGATATTTAAAAGTATAAACATACATAGATAAATATACATAAACACATTAAAAAAATATATAAAAAAATTGTTCAAAAAAATTATCTCACTGATATTATGACAATCATTTTCGCAATTTTTGTTGGGTCAACACTACAAAAACATAAACAAACAATTGACCTATCCCTAAAACAGCGCAGGTTGGATTTAAAAAACTATTTTTTTTCATTTGTTGAACGTTAAATGTAGCCCAAAACTATTTTTTATATTAATTTTATTTATAACTTCGACTTAATGTTATTACTTGTTAATAGGGTAAATGAAAGATATTAAACTTTTGCCGTAAATTGCTCCCCATTAGATCACGACCTGTCACGATTGCATTCTTAGAGCGACCGAACTATAGTACGAGTGAGCACCCTGCGCATTATGAGTGGGCGCAAGTAGGCAATAAATGGTAACTTCATGTCGCAGTGGTGTGTTTTTTGAATGCTAGTATATTTAAATAAGCTATTTTACCTAATTTCATTATTATTCTTCATTGAATATCATATCAAATGTAATAAAATGCACTAGATATGCTTGATTTAAATGCAACTCTTTTAAATTGCGATTTCGCGTAAAAGTTAAGAAATACCTACAAAATATTAATATGCCTTATATTATGCTTTCCTGAAACAAAAAATAAAATAAATAAAGTCATTTTTACCTTACAATAAATATAACACACAGAGTAATTTGTTGGTTCCTGAGGTATACACACTCGTTTTATCTATGTAGGTACATTTAAAAACCATTAGTGCTTCAGATAATAATCGCAACGTAAAATACTTCTACTATACGATACCTATACAATTTTGAATGCCACATTTATTTATTTATTTATATTAGGCACACAAACAGATTACAGTCTATACATGAACATATTTCTTAACAATACACATTTGGCTAGACAGCAATCCAAAAACAGTGCACATTGGTAGATTTTATGCCGTGACACTGAGTATATATAGTTTTGGCAATAAAATACGGCTGCATTTGACAATAAAGAAAGAGCTTTCATTTCACACATTTTTCAAAGAGCTGATAAAATCATTGCAGTGTAAAAAACAATTCAAAGAGGGCGGAATAATAGGGCGTAAAATGGAAAAAGCTTAAAAACACAATGTGTCAGCGTTATCCACTTCGGTGTAAAGAATTAATTTCTTATAAAAGAACATTTACATAGTTTGACAAGCTCGATGGCGCATTCGGTAGTGATCCTGCCCCATGTGCCAAGAGTTGTGGGTTCGATCCCCACCCAGGACAAACATTCGTGTGAAGAATACTTGTATTTGTTCTGTGTCTGGGTGTTAATATCCAATATTTAAGTATATATTTGTAATACCACTGTTGTTTCTAATATCCGTAACACAAGTGCTTAAGCTACTTACTACGGAGTCAGATCAATCTATGTGATGTCGTTGAACATTTATTTATTTATAATTTACTAAATATGAGAAAATTAAATTATATGTACAAATATTGGTCCAAACTATCACAGTTACACAACAATAGTTTGTTGGTACATCATCATGTTTTGAAGATATGAATAGATTCAGAGTCTTTTACAGACTTTTGTAATTTATTACATAGTTGAGCTTCCTTAAACCGTATATTTTTTTCTCCGTACAAGGTTCTGATCTCGGTAGTTCTAAGTTATTTCTGTTTCTAGGGTTACTTCATGCTTGTGTCCAGCTTTCAGGGGTGAAACAACATTTTGCGAGCATAGTAATTTAAAAAGCCAAATTGATAGGTTACTTTGTGTGTAAAAACACATGAAACAAATTATATTCATGAATAAGATAAAACTAACTAACACATCGTTTGAGAAAAGTATCTTATTATCTTGTGATAAAATATTGGCGAATGATCATTTTAAATGTAAATTACTGTGAGAAAAAACAAAGAGTGCTGTGGTAAACAATTAGGGGAGGCCTTTGCCCGACAGTGGGAAAGCGCAGCCTAATAAAAAAAAGATAAATACATACATATTTAGGTCTGTAAGTAGCACAAAGTTTTGTTAACAGCTCCGTTTAATAAGATTTTACTTGAACCATGAAACTCAACATTCTACGTGTATTTGTATATTTTTATAAAGAGTTGTTCAGTTTAACCGACCTGTTTTTATAAACGTATGGACATACAAATGTGACTAGCATATTACTAAGGTATGTCAGTACGGATGTTAGTATACCTACATACGGCATCCATTTGACCAGGGCATAGTTTATGTCTTGTCTTGTACTTAACTACCGACAATGCAGCATTAGTGTAATATATTTCGCACGATTCACTGAGAAGTATGTACATAAATGAAAGGCTTCTTGGCAGTAAACAACATTTTGTTTTGATACGCCCGTGTATATGCGCAGATGGTAAAGACAAAAGCTTTTATGTTCACCGGCTGTGTCAAATACTGTATAGCACAAACCACGGGTTAATCAACTGAGTGACGACGCCTCCGGCATGATATGACGACAAAAACATACTCTTTGTTAATGTGCCGTTCCATACAAAGAAACCATTGTTGACTTTGAATTATTAAGATGATGGGACATTTATGGTGGGAATATAGAATTAATCATTGCTTATAAATATTGGGCCCGCTAGAGATCTTATTTTCATAGTTATTATAATAGATAAGACAGAATACCTCACTCGTGGTCAATTCAAAATCTATACTTATAATAAATCTGTAGAGAGGTCAATTCTGTACATGAAATATATTTTCAAAATAACTATCAGGGGGTGATCGGTAGTGATCGATACTGATGCCAAAAATGCAATCAGTAAAATTTTTGTCTGTCTGTCTGTCTGTCTGTCTGTATGTTCCTTATAGAAACAAAAACTACTCGACGGATTTTAACGAAACTTGGTACAATAATTCTTCATATTCCTGGGTAGGTTATAGTATACTTTTCATCACGCTACAATCAATAGGAGCAGAGTAGTGATGGGAAACGTTGGGAAAACGGGAGAAGATACTCAATTTTTGAAGCTTCCGTCGCGTGTGCAGCCTTAATGGTTAAAGTTACATAGAAATCATGTATGCCGGAAATAGTCTTTATAATATTAACTATAAACGCGGGTGACACCGCTGGCACAGCTAGTCCGAAATAAACGTGTTATTTTTCTGTGAAAAAATTGTTTCCATGTAAACGCTAAGTTTTATCTTTTTGACTTGATTACAAATTAGTTTATGCCTGCGTCTCCACATAGTGTTTATAGTTTTTGCAAGCTTTCGTGTGTCCTGTGGGATCGAATATATTTTAACTTTAAATGTAGACATATACTTCGCGATCGCTTAAATAGTTCAGGGTGCTTAGCCAAATGCGCGCCAGGGATTCCTTAACGAACTTCGCTACCGCTCGTATCGCGCCACTTACTTGTTTACTAAGAACTTATAGTGCGGAACTCGGATATAGTTCCCGATTTGTCCACCCGAATAAGATGTGGAGACGTAACTGACAGGCAGAGTTAAATTCGCCTCTATAAAATAATTATGTAAGGTTATTACTACTATATAGTATATCTACATACTTACATATAGATATTTTACCAGGTTGTCGTTTTTACCCAATATTTCTATTGAAATCTCGGCCCCCAACCGCTGGTTCTGACAGGCGGGGCGTGATTATAATGTGGCACCATTCGACAGGGAATCGTTTAACGGAAAGCAACTACAGTACAAAATTGCATTTATTATTTAACAAGCATTTATTTAACGCTCAAGCATGATAGATTGAATACAATTTTCAATCCATATTGGGTATTAATAATTTTAAGTTTGTATTGGGGATGTTTACGTATTACTGCTTTTCTTCGCGGATCCGCCCATGTGGAGCTTGCATCACAGATTTTAAGGGATAAAAAGGTATCCTTCCCAAAGTTTTAAACATGTGTGCTTGCCTAAATATAGCCATGTAGACATGAAACACCACCGATCGAACTACTCACACAGATGGAGTTATTCTTGGTTTTATAATACGCTCTATGGTACCTATCTCTAAGGATAATTCCCCTTGAGGGTGTCAATTTTACTAGGGTAACTAAACAGGGCTATTAAAGTTTGTACCCGCAGCTTTGCTGGCGTGGAAATCAGACTGTTACATAAACATTATCCTGCGTCCAGAGGGACAACTGTTTTTTATTTTCCAACGTATAGTGCTCCAAATTTCATCACAACGGATTAAATATGCAAATGTAACAAATAGACGAGAGTATCTAGTTATTGGCGTAAAGTTTAGTTAGTTAGTTATCTAGTTATTTCCGGATATTAGTCATTTCTAGCGAATACTACATAGTCAGCTTACGGTATTCAGAAGGTTTATTTAAGAATGCGTACAGTACCTCTTCAAGAATAACTACAGTGTGAAGAACAATTCATAAATAAATTTAAATGAAACCAAAAAAATTTACATTTAATACATTCTAAAAGAATGCACTAAAACTAAAAAAAGAACAATTGCGTATTCTTGTTTGTACAACTTTGAATATCATTGTTTTTGTTGGTAATTGTTGGAGTCTCGCGTAAAAAAATAAAAACGAATTGAAAACCTCCTTCTTTTTTGAAGATGGTTTAAACATCCAAAAATATTTCTTGCGTTCGTCATAACAATTTTATTTTTTCCTTGATGTGCACTTCATGGTCTGTTTTTGTTAATTGTGTAACTGACCTTTATGTTTTTTCTATTGTAATTAGCCAAATCGTACTGTACCTAATTGGTTTCTGAGATGATATTATTTCCCAGTGAGCATTGTCAAACTTTTCTCGAAGTTATATAAGTCCAATGACACTGAGATTCTTCTCTACATTTCAATGCAGAAATGACAAGAAAATTATTCCTTAACACGTTTTTTTAATGAACTGGCTTACGTAGATATACGTATGTGTTCTAATGCAGATATCATGATTATGTATTTCGCGAGATCTCCCAATTTCTTCAGGTCAACAAACACAATGCTTCTACGATAAAATTGACGATTAGACGTCAAGATCAGGAAACGGAATGCGGCCTTTACCTTGAATGAATCAACTTACTTATGCAGCGTGCGTTTTAATGAGGTACTTTATTTTATAGAATGAAAGTAGAATACAAATCGGACACTTACTGCCGCTGGTTATGGAGCAAAATAATAAGTGAGAATAAAGAGAGCGTGGTAATATGATTTTAATAATTCGAAATATTTTATTTAATAAATATATTAGACTTTATATTCTAATTCATTTATTGTAATTTTAATATAATTAAATGTTGTTTTAATATAATTGTAATTTTATTAAATTATAACCCTCTTACACCCCAGTTTATTTATGACTTACAATACTTAGGCAGGCATACAGTGGAGTTACTTTTTAACCGACTTTAAAAAAAAGGAGGAGGTTCTCAATTCGACTGTTTTTTTCTTGTATGTATGTTACTCGATATTTCTGAGAATTGTAAACCGATTTACAAAATTCTTTTTTTATTCAAAAGTTTTTACTCTTGAGATGGTCCCATTGCCACCAAGTAATTTTACTGGATAATTACTGATGGAGTTAGGTGGATTTCTTATTAAATCATGTATCCCATCAAGTTAATTTTCACTCATTTATCGTTAAGTAAAAAGTTATATGTGAACTGATGAATGTCCTCTAAACCGATATCGGTCACGGCGGCAAATCTCAACGAGGATTAGCCATCTACGTATGAGATATTATAGTACACAAGTGTGTGCGCAAACATAAGTGCATTCTCTATTCCTTCACTCTCATAGTCCGGTAATACGGCACTTCCACATGACCGGAGAGAGGTCAGGCTTAACGTGCTTTCCGAGGCACGGGGGTCCAACTTCCTGACTGATACTGAGTATTTTCAATATTGAAATAACCATCCACATTTTTTTGGCCTGACCCGGAATTTTAACCAGGGACCACTTGGTCCTTACTAGTGGCAGTCAATGAGCTACTAATAATAGACCACAAACAATGAACGTTTTTTATCAAATGTCAACGTATTAATATTTCGGGGATTTCTTTATACGGCGCTTTACTCAGCGAACTAAAGCCAAAAATAAGGGTAAATATTTTGGTTTCGAAAATGATTTGTAAATTAATATAGCCGTACATTGAGGTCGTGGAAAAGGGCAATAATAAATGTGTCATGTTTATAAACTCTCGTATTTTTCGCAAGATTTTCCTTAATTGTCCACTATTTTATAGTCGATAATCGCCATTTTTAGTATGATTATGCAGTATTCGTCCTAGATTCAAAAGGACTGAGGTCATTAGATTATTGATCGTTATATCGTTGAGTGCGGCGTAGGCATATGCTGATGAGATAGCGCTAATTCATTGAGCTATTAATGTCACAAATAATTCATACGTCTCCAATTAGATGACATCAAAATGAAGGTTCTCAAAGTTGTGCTTACTTGAAGTATTGTTCTAAATTATAATTAGATACACTGATTAAAAAAATATTCGAACAAGTATAAATAGTAAAGTCTCATTGCTTGAACGTAAAGGATATGGTAACAGTTTAAGGCAAACTATGTATAAAACATTAAATCTCGCAAGTGACAACATGACAAGGGTATTTCAAATTGTGTGTAAAATTATGTATATTACTTTCAACTTCTCTAAAATTACTTAGCTTTTGTTGGCATCATAGATTTAGGATGTTAGGATGTACAAGATACACAATGACGGCTCGGAGACATGACCAAAATAAATTTAAACATGTGTGTGGTTAACGTCTATGTGTGAGTTAAAAATAGTGTTGCCAAAGACGCACTTTTACATTATCGACTGATTCAGTTGTATACCTACTAATAGTATAGGTATTTAAAACACTTTTTTTTACTTTTGATTAATTATTTATGGCATTGATGAAATCAGCAGTTGTTTATATTAGTTAAATCGGAATTAGTCGGTAAGAAAGCAGTTCTAAGCGGTTCTATAAACAATGAGATGGTAAAATGTATTCCTCGTATATTCAGCGTGTAAAAAATGAAAAAAAATAGAAATATAATAATAATAATAAATAAATAATAATAAATTCTCCACACTGACACACCAATTCCCTAGTTCTAAACTAAGCTTGTACTATGGATACTAGGCGAACGGATAGACATACTTAAATACGTTTATAAACATCCATGACTCGAGTACAAATGTCCATGTTCATCACACGAAACATTATTTGCCCCTAGCGGGAGTCGAACCCGCGACCCTTGGTTTCGCGGCCAGGGTCTCTGACCACTCAACCAACGGGCCAGTCAAATATGTTCTATGATTTATATTTATAAGACAAAAAGACATGACTTTTGCTTTGACTGATGGAATGAAATGAAACAAATAATATATTAGCAACTTTTAATTTGGTGACATTTAGTTATTTAAAAATAATATGTAGTGCAACAAATTTTTTGTTGCCGTCAAAATGCTTGCTACAGATAGCTATAGCAGATTGCTGGGAGTCCAATCTGGTATGTCTATAGTCCGCATCCACTTTTTACACAATGCTGGGTTGCTTGGAACCTAGAAAAATTATCAGTTAAGTAACTGATAACACTACTCAACAAATAACAAACTTTTTTTTTTATCTGAGTTCCGACTATGTGATTATAATTCCTTGTTACTGACCTAATACAAATATGTAAATAAGATTTTTACATCACATCTCATTTTCAAGATAAATAAAATTAGTCAAAAATACGATTTTCTTACAAAATAAAGCTAACCCGTTAGGTTTTATTGATGCTTTGATTGAAAAGGCGAAGTTTTCTTGGTGCCGCTGGCTTTCCTCTTGTAGTGAGATCCTGGAGTTTCTCTAACAAGGCTCCAACAGTAATCTGCGAGCATAGTAGGCTCCCATCTTCCTTGAAAACGTTTTTCGATTGCAGCCACATCTTGATGAAAGCGTTCCCCATGTTCATCGCTGACTGATCCCATATTTTCGGGGAAAAAATCTAAGTGCGAATGAAGGAAATGTAGTTTTAATGACATATTACATCCCATTTTGTGATAACAGTCCAACATCAGTTTAATTTTTTGGCGAAAGTCAGCGGATTTATTGTTACCAAGAAAATTCTTTGTCACATCAATAAAAGCATCCCATGCTTGTTTTTCAGTATAGTTCAGAGTAGATGTAAAAGACGAATCTTCAATCAGCTTTTTTATGTCCGGACCTACGAATATGATTTTTGCCTCACTAAGCTTTGGAAACTTTTGCTTAAGAAATTGTAATGCAGGACCATCTCTGCTTAAGCGTTTTACGAAATTTTTTATGAGGCCTAATTTAATGTGTAACGGCGGCAAAATAATTCTAGCGGATTCAACCAAAGGATCAAATTTAACATTTTTCTGTCCCGGTAAGAGAGTCACGTGATGGCCAGTTTTCTTTTATAAAATGTTGTGATCGCGCTCGGCTGTCCCACTCGCAAAGAAAGCAGCAGTATTTGGTATAGCCTGACTGCAAGCCAGTTAACAAAGCAACTACTTTAAGATCTGCACAAATTTGCCATTTATGTTTATTGTATTTTAGTAACACTGTTTAATTAGGTCAGAAAGAGGTTTTTCTTTCGATTTTGGCGTAAATTCGCCACAAATATAACAAAATACGTTAGGACTGTTAACACATATTATATATATTTATTATTAGTCAACATCGATATGAAACAATATGAGCCAAATCAGATATTTTTTTAGTGTTGAGTAGTGTAATTTTTCTAGGTTTACTAACAAATTTACGGAGAAAATGAGTTCCCAACGTGAATATAATATTTCAACATAACTTGGCTAAATAACTTTGTATTCATGTCATGATGTCGCTAAAAGACGATTAAGTTTTTATCGATACTCGTGACGTCATCGCTTTGTCAAGCATTAGCGTAACCAAACTATTTACTATTTTACACAATATTTTCCCCAATTCTGTTTATAATCACGATGTATACTTTGAAAGATAAATTATAATCAATATACTAGTGTAAACATATTTTTCTAAACTGATTACTAGCAACAATTTGACAAAATAAGGTTTGAAAAAATCTAATCATAAAATTGTATTTACCTGTGAAAAGTGTATTTATTCGGATTATTCCGTCGTATAACCTCACAATCACGTACAGAACAAGTCACCTCAATTGCACATTTAATATTCTCGATTATAATCCAAGGTTTAATACATAAATGCACAAATTTCACTGCGACGTAGAATAGACCGGGACGCTAAGGCCTCTTACTCGCAAAAACATTGACATATAGGTACTTCATTGGCTGTCTCTTTTTCTCTCGGGCGGTTTGTATTTCAGCAGGATTTCTCGCTCCCACGCTTTATGTATCTTTTGCGTAGTCAAAAAATTCTAAATCTATGGGTACTTCATTCACTATCTCTTTTTCTCTCGGGCGGTTTGAATTTGAGCAGGATTTCTCGCTCCCACGCTTTATGTAACTTTTGCGTTGTCAAAAAATTCTAAATCTATGGTTGGCATATCATATTTTTCCAAAACCATGTCCTCGCAAAATGTAAAAAAAATAAATATAATGAAAGAAACGAAAAGCTTCTAAGTATATATACCCATCTGTTGACATGACTTGGACAGCGGGGATAACAACACCATAGACTATAAGGTTGGATCCAGGTTTGTAACATCACATTAGATAAGACTCGTCACCGGACATATCCACAGACTTGTGCTCTTTAATGAGAACTTAAAGCTGCAATCATTAATTATTTATTTCGGTTTCGGTAACTGCTGACAGTCATATGGTCTGTACATAATATTGTAGAAGTTAAACAATTCAGCTTGCGTGCCTCACTGTCGCGCTCGAAGCAATGCAACGACAATAATATACCTACGTTATAGGTACAATAGCAATTATAACCTGAAGAACTGTGTTTAATATGTACAAATTATTATTATGATATCGAAAATACATAACATACATACATACATAACATCACGCCCATAATCCCCGAAGGGGTAGGCAGAGTCAAAGGGGCAGCATGCCCCTTCAACCACATTCAGCCAAAAATAGAGCCGGACTGGGTTAGATGGAAAATCACACACCCAAAACCCGATATACCATTAGTCGCCTTTTACGACATGCTAGGCAAGAACCACAGTTAGCATATTCTTTTTAAATCCCAGACCAACACGGGACAGTGGGCTGGGTTGGATGAAAAGCTGTGAAAAAGGAGTGACAAGTGGCTAGCACGTCGCCTACTTAGACACATACCCAAAAGCCCGTAAACCATTAGTCGCCTTTTACGACATGCTAGGCAAGAACCACAGTTGGCACATTCTTTTTTTTTTGTCCCAGATCAACATGGGCCAAGTCCCAGACCAACATGGGACAAATTATTACATTTGTTTTGTTTCTTATTCAAATGTTTTTTTGGGTTAATTATGGCCTACCCACTGAGCTTCTTCGAATAGGTCGTTCCAAAAAGTTTTAATTTAAATACGTAACTCTTAGTTACATTGGTCATAGCGAAAATATTTTGAAACTATATGCTTGCTTGATTGGACCGGCTTGTGGCACGTATTCTTAATATGTACCCCTGCTCTGTTATAAAGTTGATGTTGTAAAGTGGCAACTAAATAGTCACATAATAAAATATGTATTTCTGGCAATTAAACATCAGACCAGTCTTATTAGGCCATTACTGCAGTAATTGTATGTAGTACTGTAATGTATGTAGTACTGTATTATTTATCGTTTAGCTATGTAAACACATTTGTCAACGAAGTACAGGTTTTATCCAAATGTCACATTAATAATCTGTTACGGACATGTGGCAATCAAAAAAAAAACAAAACGAATTAGAAAACAAAGCAGAATACGATACTGATATCGTAATCTGCTTTGATTTTTTTTTAAATCGTTTACCTGTCTGAACAGGTATACGATTTTTATATTGCATACTTATGTTAAATGTACTTGTATGGATATATTATTTGTTGCTATACCTTCTTACAAATTAACCGTTTATATAATTGTATCACCAGGATAATCGCACCAAGGCAACACAGTAATGATGCATTAGGGAACATGATCCCCTTGATTAGTGAAGATGGTTAATCAATACGGACTCTGTTTCTTAGATTAATCCTATTGAATATGGAAAAATAAATAGCCTTAGGCTCGATATTTCAAATGTAAAATAAAAGATGTTAGTAAAAAAATACAACCGGTGTATATTAAAATAAGTATCATCGTTTGTTGTCCTAAGTAAAATGCCGAATATCATCCACAAATAGATGACTTTACTTTTATCGGTCGGTTAATTCATATCTTATAATTGAAAAATCACCACTCAGATTAATAAATCCCCTAATGCTTGGTAATATGTGACTACTTACTAGCTGTTATTATTTATTAGTTGGTGGCGACACATGCAAACATACATGTGAATCATTCTTCACCTGATTTCTTTGATACAATGTGTTCTGATACCTATTCTGTATATTATTGTTATTTTTTTTTGCGAATAACTGGTTCATAAAATTATTTACGCTACAAGCTAGCATATTTTTCAAAGAAGAAATCAACTTACTTTCTTACGTCTAAATCGTTGCCGTGTTCATTGGCTACGTTTAAACTATATGGGGCCAATCGAGTTAAATTATAAATTAGGCTGTAATAAGTAGTTGTTCAATACCTATGGCAGCAGCAGCGGTTTGAAGTTGATGTGTCTATAGCATATATAAATACGTCATGGTATAGAGAGGTTTAATTTATTGTTCGGAAACAGTTAGGAAGAACTGCGCATCGCAACACCTTGCGGTTAGGGAGATTGGGAACCCCAGTTTACAACTACATCGAGTGAATAACTACTTGCATAAAAGGAGGGATTGCTATCCCTCCTTATATGCAAGTAGTCATTCACTACCTGTGCAATATAAATGGTCCAGTGTATGCTTCCACTGGATCATTTTCCGAGTGAAGTGAGGCGTGCGGTCGGATTCCAAATTAAATGTGCGCCTAAGTCTGATTTGGCTGAATGGCCGCAGCACGTATCAACACATTTCTCAATCTACCTTTCTAAAAGACCGCTGCTGTTTGGAAATACTTAAGTAACATTCTGTTTACAATGTTGTTTTATCTTACTAACAATAATACATTCAGGTGTTTTTTTACTGATTAAACCAAACAAAGCCGTATTCTTACAATTCATAATTAATACTCATTATAAATGCAAATATAACGGGTTCAATGTGCATAAATGTGTGTTACGTGTTCATGTATATACTATATAACAACGAGCCCGTGATGAAATTTGTTGATACCTACTGAAAGTTTATATAAAAAAAAAATCGGTTCAACCGTTATCAAGATTGTTCAGAATAGACAGAACGAACAACGACAATTTTTTTTTGATAAGGGTATGCATACTTTCATAAGCATTTAGTAATAAGCAGAAATTTTGACGTGACAAACAGGCAAATCGATTTTATTTATCCCTATAAGTGTTTAGATGAAGTACCTGGACAGTAACAAATTCTTATTAGGGACACGTCATTCTCACAAGTACGATAGTTTCAAATGTTGAGATTGGTCCAGTTTCTAACATCGAGGTCATCTGTAGGCTATATTGATAAATTTTCGCAACATTAGGTTACTTACGAACTGAAATCGAATTAGTAGTTTTTCGCCGTCTGTCGGCCGAGTGTGTCAAGGAGAGGCGGTGAGTCGCCACGAAGGTGACGGCACCAAAGCAAAGTAGTACTTCTTTGTCCGCAAAAACTTGACTGTACTCAAATAACTACCCGTAAGAACGTTCAGATTACCTAATTACGGTAATGTTGAACCACATTACATGATAATCAAGATGTTGCGAGATATGAATCTACTTTCGTTAATCTTCATTATCAGGTCATATAAATATATGTTAATTGAAACCGGGCTGACTGATTTGTATATATGTATATATTTTTGTGCCGATCATTTCAATAAAGGGATGGTTGGAAATAAAAAAATAGTAAACTACAGATTCTAGTGGAAATTTCGCCCCCTCTGCCTTATAATACGGTTTGTTTTACCGTGTATTCTATTAGTAATATTTTTGGGTCTTTTAGATAGAGAACGATAGAAAGATAAACAGTAGCCTGTATGTGGTCCGTTCCCAAGGTTCGAACTTTTGGCCTACCACGCCCGACACCAGTTACTTTCGCGTTTTTTATATGAGTAAAGATATTTCAAACCGGTACTTGCCAGTTCTTAGAATAATACGTATCGATAAGCTATTAGGTATTTATTAAAATGGTAGGGCTAGAATGAGTTGGTGTGATATTTAATATGTAGATAGCGGTAGTTCTACTTATATGGTATGATGGGGCTAAGAGTGCGGGTGGCTGTGTTCTAATATTATAAATAATATATCACATAACGGACAAAACAAACATATTTCTTATGATAAAGGTTGCATAGGTATCTATATTGCAGTGATAGATATGTAATGTTAAATGAGTTAATTATCTAGATTATAGGTATTACAGTCAGGTGTATGTAGTCGGCGTGTTGGATTGATTTAACTGGAAAATTATTTACTTCCAAATATTCTAATCTGTTTTGCATGTATCTACTTAAAAAATACGACTATTTGAGGAACAATTTATCTATATTGAGGTAAGATAGGAAGATACAAGAGTTCTGAGTGGCCTTTGGCGGTGGTGACACAACAATTTGCGGTGGTTCTCTCGATATTGTACCTATCCACATTATCCACACAAAATTAATATAATTATATTCTTGATAAATAGTATTGATATCGCTTAAATTCTATGGAAACAAGAGATTCCGCGTCGAGTTATAAAGAAATACAGTATTATGTTGCTCACTTGATGTGTCAAGTTTCACAGCGTTTAATAAAGTGCATGTTGCTTAACTACACACTTCTGTTAATTCAATTATTATATGGTTTATATCTACAAGGCCATGTTTAGTTAGTTATCCAGCACTTGTTTACAAGAATAAAATAAATTTACCAACCGTCACTGATGCCTCGGATTAAGAATCTCAAGTGCCATTCAGTTATCTGCAACTTAACAAAGTCTGATATGTATCGAACTCTTCACATTGCGAGTGAGATATCACAATTTCACAAATACTTATAGATAAGGGTAAAACTAGTTTAAGGATAAACATCTTGAGTTCGTTTCGATGTCGAGTTTGATATTAATTTTGAACCTGTTACCAAACAACGAAACAAACGAACATCAGTACTAGCATGTCTGGTATTTTCAAGTATGGGCAGTGACCCTCTGTTGTACGTAGTATATTATTACTCTGTGGTACTAGAATGCACTTCGTGTCGAATATAAGGTTAAGATCTCGTCATTAGAGAGTCGTCAAATGCGCTCTATATATCTATACATTGATATGTATATATCAATGTACGTTTATGTATACCCACTACAACGTAACAATAATAGCTAGCTAACATAATTAACATTTATATGACATATTTTTCATAATATCTAGCTAGGTATTATTAAAAACAACATAAAATGATAACTATGTAAAAAAAGCATATAGAAAAAATTCAACTCCAGTGCGTTTCTAAAACTGGAAAGATTTTTCTTACTACTTACGTTACACCCAAAATAAATCTTTATCAACTGCCCTATTAATTTAATCTAGAACAAAGATATGTATGTGCCGCCTAGGGCGCCATGGCTAATGATGAAGTATTTCGTAATAATTAGACCAACAACAATGTTTCTCAATATGGAATGCCTTTGACTTTAGGGAAAAATTCTCACTTCAGTGAAACACAAACCGCTTTTTTTGTAGATCGTGATGAATGAAACAAGGTTGTCAAATGAATAAAACAGGCAATTGCATGTGCAATGGAGAGTGCAGTCATTTCTGTCACTGACGAACATCATTAATTGGCCTCTTGGCCCTTAAAAAAATCAGATACGAAGTAGCTCAAGCTCCATAAGGTGGGTGTTGTACTTTTGTCGGGCGCTTCGCTCCAATAACCGGGCATTATTCAGACCTGTCCCCCGTACATGCATAATTTGTGAATTTATGAACACTTTCGCAAGAGATGCGCCGCGTCGATACTTGCGTGGCCAATTATATCGGCTCGTGTTCAACTAATCACGCTAACATTTAACTATTTAATCGTAAATTATTTGTTAATATTTATGGCCGCCAAAGATGTAATTTTCTTGAGTTGAACTAACGGCCCGCCCCGGCTTCATGCGACATTTCCTCTTGCTCGAGTCACTCTATCTATTGTTAATAAAAAGCGCATCAACATCCCTTACGCTGTTTAAAAGATTTAAGCGAACAGACAGAAGTGGCGACTTTTCTTTATACTATATAAAGTAATATAAGTACCTGATGAAGTAAAAATTTACACCAAGCGTGTGCCGGCTTTAGGAGCCGAAGTTAATAAAAGATCCTTACCAATATTAATCATTAATAGATTCTCATTAGTTGGCATTATATAAGACACGCGCACCGACGTCATAAAGCCATAAAATAAAAAGTTAAGACAGCCGTTTTAAAGGCGAACTTTATAGTACTGTTCATAAAAAAATTTCTTCAAATCTTAACTCTAGCTAACTTTAGCCAGCTTTTCGAAACGAAAGCATGAATACTTATTCCCTTAGCTACAGTATAAAAGAAACAGGTGAATATTTTACGTTAATGGTTTTTTGGAAAGGCATAAATCTTATTCAAAAAATATGAAATCGATAATAATACCATGTTACATTACGACAGCCTGTAATTTTAATACGCCCCGCTAACGGGATCACCAAAAAATGCCGTCCAATATTTTGCTTGTTTCAGATGCTTGAACACGAAAAGATAAATGACATCTCAATATATTGCGTAAGAGAAGATAAAACACTCCATTTATCACAGTCTAGAGATGATAATAATGTAAGAAGTAAGTAGCGTACGAATGCGATGGCTTCGAGAGAGAGCTCATTGTCACATTCACTTTCAAACAAAACCTACGTTGATGCAATCTCGCGGACTAGTTTCGTGTTTTCCTTAGCGTACCGCCGCCACCTCGCGTACACTTATGTTTCCGTTGCATTTATACAATAAAAATGGCCACAGGATTGTGTATCCGTATATTTATACACGTGACACCTCTTTAAAAGTCACGTGGCTTGTTTTGCAACTCTATAATATCAGGGCAGGCAAAGCCGCCCCTGGTTCCAAATTTTTGAGGCCGGTTTTGGGAAGCAATCATAACCGGGGGAACGGGTTCCCTCAGTTTCACAGTAACTTCCCAAACCAAATAGTGTTTTATTGAAAAATAATCTTAATGTCTACAAAAGACGTAACTCTTCGCACTGTATCCATATAGTCCAATGACCAAACCCGCAGACTCGTATCGACAGAATGTTGACTTCAAAGGAAATACTTAATGTTACCAAGTGTAAATGCACCCTAAAGACCTTTCGGCATGGACATTCGCTAATTAAATGAAACAATTCGCATAGCAAATTTTGAGTGCCCGCTTATTATCAGACGCGCAATTTATTTTTATTTGAGTGCTTAGACATTGCATTTTCTTCCTACTTGATTTGTTTCTTGTCGTTAAGATTAAAATTTTGCGTCAAGACAATGACTTTCAACATATATTAATCTAATGTCCATAGCCAAATATATTATAACACGACTATCCTAACTTTAACTATGTAGGTAAGTACCTATAAATAAAATGTATTCATCATGTTTTTAGTTAGTCATGTTGATGAGACTGAAAGTAGATAAAAACGTGTTAGTTATGTTAACATGGATCTTCAAATTATAAATAATAATTAACCACCAGTATCGTCCGCCTTAAATTACAGTTGCCGATTTTGGTCGTTAATATTAACTACCTTGACGCTATTTCCCTGGCGGGGTAGGTACAGAGAACCGAGTGTCATATTTTGATATTCATAATTATTCGTATACATGCTTTACGGTTATTAAGTTCCTCAAATTACTTTTTGCCGTAAATATTATGAAAAAGCATTTTACATTCATACAGTCTTTATAAAAAATGTTAGCAACCTATTTTAAATATGATAAATCGTAAAGAATTTATTAACAAGTATAATTTTTTTAACATGTTGTCACCAATTGTTAATACAGTCAAATAAACAGTCTACTTAATCACATACCTGACACTCAAAGCATCATTAGTCGCTTAAAGTTAGCACATTATTTATAAGTCCCAGAACAACATGAGACCAAATAAAATAATAGTAACATACTTATTATTTAAAATTTTGGTAGCATGCCTGTAGTTTAATATACCTACTTAATAGGTACCAATTAACAATATTAACCAAGTTAAGGCACGATGGACGGTCATTGACTAATCAATATCAATCATTGCACGTTGCTATTAACAAGTTTCTTGAATTAGTCCTCATCAACTGAGTATACTACTTATTCTCAATAAATTGTTATTTAAATGTCGCAACTTATCATTTTTAAATGAAACTATTACGCATAAAGACTGAGACAGATAACTTCTTTGTTAGCTTCGTATCACGTTTACTACAACAAGGTTACTATCTCATCTGTTTTATGATTACGATTAACACTTACCTTCACACAATATAACTAAATGAACAGTTCCTGTATGGAAAGACGTGTGTACCTATACACGCAATTCGAAATTATACTAAAAGTAGTTGTGCCCGCGGTTTCACTCGCGTTTATGGTTAATGTTAGGCATATAGCCATAGCCTTCCTCGATAAATGAGCTATCTAACACTAAAATATTTTTTCAAATCGGACTAGTAGATCCTAAGTTTATGCAAATGCAGAATGTATTTCTCGTAGCCATTATAAGTATTGGGTCTTCCATTTCCAGCAACATACATACATAACATCCATAATATCACGCCCATAATCCCCGAAGGGGTAGGCAGAGTCAAAGGGGCAGCATGCCCCTTCAACCACTTTCAGCAAAAAATAAAGCCGGGCTGGGCTTGATGGAAAATTGTGAAAACGCAGTAACAAGTGGCCAACCTGTCGCCTACACAATCAACACCCAAAATCCGATATAAGATTAGTAGCCTTTTACGACATGCTAGGCAAGAACCACAGTGGGCATATTCTTTTTAAGTCCCAGACCAACATGGGACAGTGGGCTGGGGTTCACCAACACCTCTTAAAAAAATTTAAGATTTCACATTTGAGATCAACTTTTTTCTGTGACACATCAGTAATGATGAAATAAAATGAAGAAAAAGTAAACTTACATTTAACATTCTGCAATTGCGAAATAAACGATTTGCTTTTGCAGTGCTGAATGCTTCAAATTTTAATTGAAAATTATTAAATTCTACACTGAACTTCTCTCGAACTGACTTTAGATGCAAGTACTTTAGAACTTTAGATTGATTTAGAATGTAATCAAAGCACTTAAATAGAGAGATTCATTCAATAATTATATACTTATTAACCTTTAAAAATCAAATTATTCCCGCTATTTTGACTTTTGTCAGATCGTATCACCACACTTGCGGGATTTATAGAGCCTCGTATCTCGAGACCAAATTCTCTAATTGTAAGATTCGTAAAGGAATGACGGAGTATAATGCAACATGCAATTAAATAGAAACAGTCAGAAAAACTTTACGACATCAATCGTGCCTGAACTGACTGCCATAACGGGAAATTAGGAGAGATTATACAAGAAAATAAATATTTGAGTGTAAAAACATAAAAAAAAGATTAACCTTGGAGTTGACAATCTTTTTGTAACAACTGTAATTTATGAAATGACACATATTTTAGTCCAGATGCTTGGACTACGAATGACCGCGTATTTGATTCATTAATTAAGACGGGCAAATCCTCTTTATAATTTTTTTTTAATACTCTAATCTGGGTTATAAAACAAGGAATGAAGAAAAGAGAAAGATGTAGACTAATAGAAGATGTAGTGACTAAAATTGACAAAGATATGCTTAGATGGTTTGGGTATGTTGAGAGGATGGATGAAAGAAAACTGACGAAAGAAATATACTTACATAGATATAGGGCAAGTGTAAATGGAGTCGTCGGGTGGGGTAGACCTAGACAGATTTTCATGACCTAATTAGTAAAGTAATAAAAGGTCAGGTAAAGAGCACTCTTAACCGACACCCTTGTATTAAAGGACTTATGAATGTTGAAAAAGCGAAAGGTGTGTGACAGGATCGTAGCAAATGAAAGGGAATCTGTGCCTACCCCCATGGGAATAAGGCGTGACATTATGTAGGTATGTATGCAAATCCTCTAGGATGGTTACAATTTTTAATAATGTATATTCATAATTATCTTTATGTAATGTGTTGTATGGTAATAATTTGCAAGACATACGTAGGCATAAGGTACAACAGCAAATATAAATTTCAATGAAAACTAACATACGCAAAATGACTAATATCGACTACTTACTTTTTTGTATGTTTAGTTAGAGATTATTCAATTTAATTGTTGCATATTACAATGTTCAATATTACAAAAGGATAGCACAATAATCGACATTGACGTCTCTTTTCATTTATATATACGAGTACGAGTATGTATATTAGACATTCAAGGTATCGTCACGTTGAAGAACCAGCAGATTGCAACCTACGTCTTAAATGCTTACTTAACACACTCCAAGACATTCACGTGTACATTGTGTATTGAAATGGCGTGCATTATTTATTATCGCATACAAATAAATCAAGTCATTTACGATCAATGAAATAAAAAGAACTCGAGCCACAAATAATAACTAATCATTTGGAAAAAGTGGCGTTATTTTTTATTTGGGTCACTAATTCATATTGCTCTAAATGTTGCATGTTCTGTTCAGAAATGCAATTACTATCGGCCGTTGCATCTACCTCGCCAATTAAACTAACGCTCAGCATTGTAAATATGTCCGGACTTTCGAGATATGTATTAGAAAATCGCACACAAATAATTTGTTTCTAAATTATTCCCCAGAGACGTCAAGACAATTAGTGATTTTAGAAAAATAAAAATAATGAAAACATTTGAAACACAAGATGATCTGATCATGATTGCCAAAACTAAATAAAGTAACTGAATAGACGTTATTTAATGCTAAACAGATAAGACCTAAACAGTGACAATTTGTTTCGCTAAGAAATACAGCACTTAGGTATCGTGTGAATTTACAAATAAAAACTGCTTAGCTTTAACATTATTTTTGTCTTTGCAATTTGTGACTACATAAATTAGAAAATGTATTATTCGAATATGTGTCAAATAAATCCTCGAAAATTATACTCAATAAAAAAGCATTGCATCTGAACAAACAAACTTCGCAGTTTTTAAACTATCGGTTAATAAATTAAAAAAATGTATACAAACCCCAGCTGGTTTGTCTTCCATTTTGTCGATGGCAGTTAATTAAATCACATGCGTTGTCTAGTTTCCGATGGTTTAAGTGATTACGATGACAACAACAGTTTGTTGAAAGCGGCGCGCGGGCTAGTCGCGTGAAGCGTGCGGAGTGCGCGCGCGGCTGCTGGCCGACTGGCGTGCGCGTGCGCCGAGCGCTCGAGAGCGCGCGACGCCTGTCACCACAATTACCACTCTTAATAACTTGCACGGACCACTACTAGCACCGCACACTATTACGCACGCACTATTGTTTATATTGAAACACAAGAATACGGCCGAATTTGTACATAATTATATTTATTCATTTGCATATTCATTTTACGTCTATTGATGTAATTATGAAATTCTGGCCCACTAGTTTTAGTACTTCTACTTAAACCATATTTTATTAAACTTTTTCAGCAATTTTAAATAAGATAATATTGTATGTCCTATATTGGTCGGGGACTTAAAAATTAATAATAAAATATAGATATTAGAATAAATATTTCAAATGCTTAGGTATTACAAAATACCTCGTTTTTGAAATACCTCCGAAGCACAAATATTTGAAAACGTTATTTAAATACTTACTACTGGCAAATGCTTATTGCAATTACGGGTTATTAAAAAGCCGACTAGCTGACAATATATATACATTTACACTAATATTGTATTACTAGCTTCTGCCCGCGGCTTCGTTTACGTAGACAGAGAAAATATTTTTTAAACAATACGTACGTTAAGAAGCTGCTGTTTTAGGTAGCTCCTACATCACGTTTCATCAGTAAGGAAGGAAAATTCAGTAATTCCATATAAATATAGGCGCACGGTAGTGCCCCTGCCAAATCGAGCAAAAAATGGGTATTCCCGTCATGCGAATTCATTCCGCAGTTACAAATCTTACAGTTACAAGTCTGGGCGGGTTACATCTAATTAATGTCAACTTTGGAAGTGTTAAAGCGCAGGAATCCTCAATTTGTGAATACAACAGACCAAGAAGCATTTATCGTCCAGATTTGTCAAAAATTTTAACATCAAAGCCTCCCAGAAAAACGCATAGAGACAGGCAGTGGGCTCTTAGAAAAACTGTAGCTGAAGCTCAAGAAGTAGTACCGGAAAAGAGAAAACGGAAGGCTACCTACAAAAATAAGAAAAGTTCATATGTCAGAGAGAGGGCTTTAAGAAAATTAGTTGCTGGTAGATATACATATATACAATAAGTAGAAGGTACCGAAAAGGAAAAAAGTAGAACTGTCTACAAAATACAAAAAGAAATGAGATCCCATCAAAAACAATACTTGTCAAAAAAACCAAGTCTCGCAATTCAGTTGTTCTACGGTAAAAAGTTGTGAGATCCATGTAATACCAAGTCGGTTATTAATATATTCAGTCTCTACTTAAGTGACTTTCTGTCTTAATACGTCCAGTCCCTAAGACCACGATCGTGGTCCATAACAATTGAAAATCAATTGTGTCTGGAATCTGGACTTTTGATATCTATATATATAAAACGTTGAGCAACAATTGCTTGGTAACACGAATGGATCAATCTGGCGTAGGTAATTAGTGGAGCGATATGCAGCAACTTCAAAAAATGCGGCAATCATTTCGACGATATTGCTTCTAATTGTTCTACATATTCCATATAGGGAGGAATACTGAGTCAAAAAACTATCATTTTATTTAGTCCGTCAGTAAAATTATGCAAATATTAAGACACATATTTTTGAGAAAAAATTACAAAGATTGTCACTTTCAAGTAAAAATTGTACCTAAGTGTGACGTCAGGCGCAACTTGAATGCACTGTGTTTCGCCAGTGTTTGGTAAACAAATAAATAAAAAAATATGTATTCAATATTTTTTATAATCTAACTGACAGACAAACAGAGTTTTGTAGATTGCCGAATATCCAGCGGGTATAGAAATTCAAGTCAATTTGTTTTCTATCTCGTATTATTTAGCGGGGAGAGCGAGGGGGCGAGTGGAAGTGAAGCAACTCAATTGCTCATGTATGAAAGTATTGTCTAGTTTCTTGTAGTTGCTCCTTATTGCTCAATATTGTAGTTGCAAACATCTTGCCAAATTGATGCTTGTTGCCGTTGCCGTAAATTGTCTGATATTTTGTCAGGTCGCCATCGACAATCATTGCTTATAATTGAGCAATTTTTGTTGCCCATGTAAGCGCACCTTTACTAGTGTAGCACACTATAAATTTTAACAAAAATAAAAACCGACTTCAAAAAACCCCGCAAATAATGTTTATATAAAAACACAAGTAAAAACTGCCTTAATAGCTTTTTAAATGTCTAAATACTAAAAAGTATAAAATAAATTCTTTCGACTGCTTCGATGAAAGTATTAATCTTTAACACGTATTTAAATATTTACAATAATCAGTTAGTTTTGGAGTCGGTGCCAGCCCGCGTAATTATATCATCATTTCGGAATTTGCAATTATTTGTTTCTTGGTGAAGGGTGGTAAAATAGGTTTTGAATATACAAAATCAATAGTAAGTTAATATACTCATATTTTAACTAATTTGTTTCATATTGTTATTAGTAAGGTAATTTGTTATAAAGTGTCTACTTTTTTTTAGTTTGGCTGAAAAATCTACAATATATATATATATATATATATATATATATTCTATATATATTGTAGATATTTCATGTTGCTTATTATACAGTAATATTTCTGCATTACACAGATCCGTCGTAAAGTGTTAAGAGAGCCACCAGCCACGAAACAAAAGGTTGCAGGTTCGGATCCCGCTAGTGAAAAATTATTCGTATGTTAAAAAGGGATATTTGTACTGAAGATGACTGGGTGCTTATTTATAAACTTATATGAAAATGTACATGCATTACCTAAGTATCCATACTTAGTAATATCCAAATTGATACTTCACTATAGGAAGTAGTGAATTGGTGTCTATCTCAATCAGTTGGGATATTTTTTTATTGATTATATCAGTTTGTGACTATAGTATTAATTTTTTCAAGGAACCTAACTCTGTTTACTTTATATTTATTTAAGTGAAATATCAATACAAATTTATAACGCATACATTTTAATATAAGTCTGTGGTGTACCTACCTATATCCAAAGTATAAACTTAAATGCTTACTTTTAGCTAATGTAACTTATACATAGTTTGGCTCCAAGTAATCGCAAAAACATTTTGAAAGTTGCGCTGAAATGTAAAATAACAAAAATAGTAACATGTTTTCAATGCCAATGAATTTAAGGCTGAATTGATTGAACCTTGGTTGTCACTAAAAAGTTTCAAATATTATGCCCCTACACCTTGAAAACACATTATGAAAGCAAAAATTATAAAATATTGATTGTGGAGGCCTAAACAGGAGATTCAAAAATACCGTTCCCTGTCTAGTTAGCTATGTATAACGAATTATAAAAAAAATAGCAGAAATTAAAACAAAGATGAATGACTAGCTTTATAATTAGTCGACAAGACAATGGTTAATTGTTAGGGCACATACTGTACGTGCGAGGGAGACCAGTTCATACCCATCATTTATTATGCACTGTTCCGTGTTGGTCTGGAACTCAAAAAGAATGTACCTAAGTACCAACTGTGTGCCTTTTATAAAGGCGAACCATGGGGTATTCTAGGGTACGTTATTATGTAGGCGATGAGCACATGTCACTAATCATAATCTTTCATTCAACCCACTCAATTTTATTTAAGCCAGAGTTTGAATGTGGTTTATGGACTACGCTCTTTGAATTTTGTCTACCCTTAGGAGATAGTGGCGGTGATGGCATATGGATATGTATATAAAAGAACACTGCTTAATCTAAAGAAACACCTTACCAGCATGCAGCACGCCATCTTAAATAGATAAATTTATCGACCAAGACCGCGGGCTGCGCTGCCGGCACTGAGGCTAAACGCTGGTGATTGTGTCTAAACCTGTCATACGCTTGTTAGGTATTAAAATGTGGATGGATTTATAACATCTTTTAACGATAGCACTGGCGCTTCTATATAAGTTTGCCGCTCGTTTAATCTACGTTTAATTGTTCTTAATATTGATTAAGAACTACTACCTGACTCACTAATAAATACATTTTCTTTCTTTCTAATATTATAAATCCGAATGCAACTCTGGCCGTTATATGTGTTACGTTTTCATGCCTAATCTTACTTAACCCATTGCGATGAAATTTTTCCATTACATTGAAATCATTAAGTTAAACTGAAAGGATACAGGCTACTTTTTATCCAAGAAAAGTCTATAGTTCTCAGGGGCGGATTTACCCTAAGGCCCAGTAGGCCCGGGCCTAGGGCAGCCAGATATTAGAGGCGGCCAATCGTGATAAAAAATTAACTGATGATGCTTCAGTAGTGAGAAGAGGCGGCTGGTATTTACTATATGGCCTGGGGCCTAGGGCGGCCAAGACCGTAAATCCGCCACTGATAGTTCTACAGGACGCACGACGATACGATCTACTGTACCGATACGGGTAAAAAAAAGGTTAAAAAATAGAATTTCACAATTATGTATTGTTTTTATTTGAATAGGTTGTTCTTTTACCAAACGTCAGAGGTTTTATATCGTAATGTTATTATTACCTTAACATACCATAATACTTTTGAAGCGCGTTATGTATTTTGGACAAATGTTAAGAAACGTTGAGAATGTTTCCGATAAAATTACTTTTATCAAAAGCAGAGTGCGTGTCCGACTCAATCGTGCGGTTCGTAGTAATTGCTACGCTATTTCGACGGAGTTGTAGCGTACACCACGAGGTGGGTGTGTTAATACTGGTAGAAGATCAATGTGTTTGTTGAAACATACAGGCATGCAGTAGAATAATTATACAATATGATTAAGAACATATATATATTTTTTTTCATGCTAAAACTACCTTTTCACTTTGCCACACGTGGCGGTTTTTTGTGCCTTGTTACAGTGTTCCTATTAGCATTAAAGCTTCCCCGCCCCCAGAAACTGATCATAACCAGATAACCCATAGGGAATACATGAATAAAGCAGTTACCAAAATTCAAAGTCTAAGCGAAAGTAACGGACATACGGCTCTTAAGAAAATATACACCACGTAAGTAGATAATAAATAAATATAACAAATATCGGACAACATCTTATATATATAGCACTTGTGTTATGGAAATTAGAACTAACTCTAAGGAACCACAAACACTAATAAATATTAATAATTATACATATATATCATTACGTAAGCAAGTCTTGATGGTCTAGGTAAACAAAGACTATAGACCAGTAGGTTTACTTCAACCACTTATAGTAATAAACAATTTTATGCTGAATCTGATGGAAAATGGTAATTGTGACAAGTGGCTTATTAGCACATTATTTTACTAACCTTAGGTAAATATTTATCACGCATAACATTAAAAAAAACATTTTTGAGCAGTGTGACTTCAGTGATAAAGTCATATAACCAGTGATACTTCCGTCTTAACCCATGCTGGTCTGGGATTAAAAAAAAATGTTTCAAATGGACTCCTTGCTTAGCACGTTATAAAAGGCGATTAATTTATATATTGGGTATTGGTTTTGTGATTGTGTCGAGGCGACGAGCTAGCTACTTCTCACTACTAGTTACTACTCTTTCACAATTTTCCTTGTAACCAAATTTGATTTTATTTTTGGTTGGATGTGGTTCAGGAAGCGTAGTGCCCCTTGGATTCGGCCAACACCTTCGGGGATTGTACGTATACGTATGCGTATGTATACTTTCGCCTTGTATTCCGTTAATTAATCTTTACCATTATCATTAAAGCGAGAGAGTGAAATGTCCTTTTCAAGTCCTATAAGGTAATCTCGCGATTTTTCAAGCTAAGTACATTCAAACTACGACGGTAACTTGTAGCAGCACCCCTCCGAGTTCTGGGTGGTCATATGCTGCCGTTAGTCATTAATATAGGAATAAAGATATAAAAACAAAACGACGATAAGAGGTGACGTAGTGTGGTATTCCCAGCCGCACGGTACGTCTACAGCTAATGCGCAAAAACGCATTATGTGGTACTTCGTAGCCGAGCAGGCGCTGCCGCTCGGGCGATTTATGCACTCGTAAGGTCGTAAGGATGAGCAAACCGCAAACTATTCCAGGAGTACCAAAACGATACCGTTTTGGTACTACGATTTACTAGCATTTTGAGTTCCTTAAAGTGCGATATGTACTGGCTGCAGTGGCGGACTAAGCCTGTTTTAGGCCTGGGGCGGCAAAGAGCGGTACGAGGATCCTAGTAGGGATACGAGAAGTGTTGCTTGCCCAAAATTGGGGGGGAGGTTATGATATGAGCCCCCCCCCCAGGACCAAGGGCCCGGGACGGACCGCCCCTTCCGCCCCCCGGTTAGTTCGCCATTGAGTGGCCGTTATGTAAATATAGCTTCATATGTTTCTCAATATGGTTCCGTAACAAAATAGAAAAAAGAAATATTCTTTATGGTTATTTGAAGACTATTTAAAGTCTGAAAGTGGAGTTACCGTAGCTAATAGGATAGGAAATACTTTGTGCTTGCACCCTAGAATAATATTATTGATTTTTATGACATTTCAAAACTATCTTTCCGCTATTTAATATTTATGGCAATGCCGTCACACAGTGCCATAAATAGGAAACTACAGTAGTACTATCGTTATTAAAATATCCCTGATTAGATATTTTCCATTACATGATTGACTGAATGTGGATTGAGAAGCATATTCGCTCCTTGGACTCTGCCTACCTCTTCGAGGTTTACAGGCGTAATGTTATGTACTCGTTTGTACTTATGAATGTTTATGGAATCCAATTTTATAGAAAACTAGCTAACCCGGCGAACTTCGTTCCGCCTAACAGTCAATGACACATAATCGGGTTAAATAAATTGAGATGTAAGCTATCCTATCTTTCAAGTTGGATCAAACTGCACACGGTGTCCAAATTTGGTTAAAATTGGTTAAGTAGTTTCAAAGTCCATCGCGGACAAACAACGTGTCGCGTAATTTATATATTATTAAGATTAAATAATGTAGCGTTTGCCCTTCTTCATAGCGAATAAAATGTTTTAGGTTACCTACTCTACAAACTCGGGAATAAAACTAGTAAAGAATAAAAATTCTTATAAACTATATTAGTCTGTTAATTAAAAAGTTCTTGACACCGTACCAAACCTTTGACATGTTAAATTTTTAGGCAAAGAAGTCAAAGACAGTAAACTTGTTACTAACTTTGGTTATAATATTGAGATCACAATAAAGCTTGGAGCTAAGCTTGGCAACTGAGTCAGTAGGTAAATCTAATATCTTATTAAGTTTCTTGATTTCAAACTATTTATTACACGTATCGTATAATCTTAATAAACATATTCTTTTCTTAATAGGATTAAACTTTTTTTTTCTATAAAACGATATTATAAAGACAGACTAGATAGTAAATTAATACCTTTTACATCACTAGCTAGGTTGTCGTCGTTAAATGTTGTCTATGGTCTGTCAAGTGTCGTGTCGGATTCGCCATTGTTAACTCACTTCTAGTGGCAGTACAAAACCTACATAATGGAAGCTACCAGAATCTCTTAATGATCATCAGGAGGCTGATGTACCTAAACGTTTATGATCTTGGATTTTAAGTTGAACCTGGAAATCTGTTACGCCAAGAACATTAGACCTTTACTGAAAATGGTGGATTGTACATAAAATATAATCGTATTAATAAAATATAATTCGAAGTAAGCTTGAACATTTCAACACCATATTTCAATGTGGGCAAGCTGCGCGTAATCAGCAAATCAAAACTAACAAGTTGGCTAAGATAACCTGAATCCATGTATATTGAGGATTTATGAAACTCTCTTATCTATGTAATCAATATTATAATCAATGGTTATGTAGTATTAGGTGACCTAGATTTAGCGCTTGGCATTTCTTGATGGACTTCTTTACCATATACCTACCTGCAATAATTAAAAACATTCAGTTCTAAATGAATTATCTATAGGGTTAATTTATGAATAGGCACATTTCAATTAATATTAATGTAATATAAAATATAACTAAGGAAATATTTTGCAATAAGTATTTACAAATTTTCCATGTGTGGAAATAAAAACAGACATGAGGACGTAACATAAATTTAGAAAAAATATACAATCGCTCGCTATTGACGCGCATTGCGCGAAGTGAAATTAGTAGATACATACCTAAGAATATATTTGAGTCACTTACCTTATTGCTGGATGGTCTTTCCAAAAGGTCAGTGTGCTCCATCGTAATTGGCTGCTCCGAACTCATCGTTGCGGTCGTGCTTATGCCAGAAACAATTAAAATCTGCGCAACTGTACGAAATGTAGGTTATAAAATTGCAGGAGCCGTCTTTGATAAACGCGATAAAGATAATGAGTTGTTTCAGCGTGTATAAGTACTTCAAAGATGTACTGCTTAAATTTAATTATCATACAAACAAACCTAACATGTCACGATATTTTCACTAAGCAAACTTGCACAGGTATTTCCGTATTATTTACTCAACATTTTGTCTCTTATTTCTACGTAGAAATACAAACGCCTGCGCGATTCATCCTGTTCTGATGGATTATTTAGAACAAAAATATAAAATCGTCATTACACAATGAATGTTGCTGATTCCATCATTTTAATCGCTTATAGACATAATTCTAAGAAGTCCTAAGCGATGATTTATCAGTTTTCAAGGCATGATGATGTAGTTCAGCGGCGTCATCTCAGCTAAACGCACGTGTTTGCTGTAATATTACAAATTGAAATGTCTGTTGCATGGGAAAAACAAATTATGTGTTTCTGTGACGTCATATCATTGTCTCAATTGATGTATAGGTCATTTATTCAGACACAAACATAAATCCACATTGAATACTCGTATAGTACGAGATATAGATACTCGTAATAAATATTTGAAAATAAATAAGGCAGTTTTCTAATAGGTATAAACTTAGTTAACGTTTATATTTTTATCATATAACTACAAGTTCATTCAAAACAGCATTCCAGATGATATTTTATAATATTTTCTGACGTAGGTACTCATTCTGGTCATATTTATATGTTTGTGTAGGTAATTTAATAGTACCGACCTCACTCACATTTTTATCGTTTGTACCCCTACATGAGGAGACTTCCTCATTTGGAAATCATTTTCGTAGTAATGGCTTTATATTTATTTATCGACTAAGTAGTTATTTACTGATTAGGAAAATTTTGAAAACGTTGTACAAGCTATGTCTAACTTTAAGCTACCTGTATCTTCTCTTTATTAACGTTGAATTTTTGCTTCAATTCATATTAAAACCTGCCCTGGAAAATTACAAATATTTTAAAATCAAAATCAGCCAAATCGGTCCAACCGTTCTCCAGTTTTAGCGAACCTAAGGAAAAGCAATTCATTTTCATATAAGAGATAAATCCCTTTGCTTCATTACAAAAACACATACTGTTTAGGTATAAAGACTTAATACAATAACATGATCCGCTTTAAAGTACATTCCGTATCAAAAGCCTGTCAAATGACAAAAATGAATAATTTCGTTGTAGTTAAAAATAGGAGTCCAGAGCATTATTCCGAAACTTATTATACTTAGTCATTTCGCCGATGATATATTCTACGAATATTATTATATATATCATTGGCGAAATGACTATTCGGAGTTTTCACGGTCGGTCAGACAGTTTCGGAATAATGCTCTAGACTCTAAAAATAGGGGCCTTTTTCGTACATGCAGTTTAACAAAACGTAATATCCATTATTTTTCATTCACATTAAATTTGTCTAATTTGTAATTTTTGGGTAGATTAGGTATAATTTGACTGGCCCATTGATCAAGTGGTCAAAGACCTTGACCACGAAACCAAGGGTCGCGGGTTCGAATCCCGTTAGGGGCAAATATTTCGTGTGATGAACATGGACATTTGTACTCGAGTCATGGATGTTTATAAACGTATTTAAGTATGTCTATCCGTTCACTTAGTATCCATAGCGGTGGTGGTGGTGTGTCAGTCTGGAGAATGTATTATTTATTTATGAATTTATAAGATAATGTGAGGTGAATTCAACAGATGGTCTTATGGATTCCGATTTAACGAACTGTTGATATCGTAAAACGCCACATTCGCATTAATAAACACGAAGTATAGTTATATATAGTTAGAAGGAGTATAATGCATAAGTTATTCTTAATTATTGTTTGTCTAAGATTATTATATCATTTATTTAACGCCTTCTAACAATTGTCCTAACAAGAGTAGTAGATAATGTATAATATAAATCGATGATAGATAAACAATTTAAAGGTATTATCAACATAAATCTTCATAACCTGTGTACGTGATAATATCATTACAATTTATTGCTTGTACGACTCAGTGATTAGACTAAATTATATATACAAATTGACGGTTTGGTCTAATAAACTTATGTTGTGTAGGTAAGTTTAAATGTGTATATATATTTAAAACTCGTATATTCATATGACTGGTTTAGACCGCAGAGAACTGCCTGAGCAATTAATAATTTATTAATCCACATTCATCTTTTGACGTCCCTGTTATCTATGACGTCACTATGGATTCCCATGTCATTCTTGGGACTGAGATATAATGTGCCGTGTTCCTTGCCTAGTATATCGTAAAAGAGGACTTATCGTATCTTGGGTTATAATTGTGTAAGTGACGAGCTATTTTTGGTTAGATGGAAAATTTCTGAAAAGCAGTGGCGGACTCGCTTAAAACTTACCTACATGTGTTACTGAAAGGTGTTGGTATAAATCGCAATCCTAAACTGAATTATTAGTGGCCAGAGCCACTGAAAATCCAAAATCGCAAACGTCAAAGCTTTAAAGTAAAAACGAATTGTGTTACATATTAAAGTAATACCATTCAATTGTTAACAAGTCAGTAGTTTCTCACATTTTGCTCGATAACGTTAACGAGTTCGATGAATTTACTATCGAGTGATAAAAGTTTTGATTGCGACAAACCGGCGTTGTGGCAATCATGTAATTGAATTTGTATGCCGCCATGACTTTAATGATTACTGGTTAACAGATTTCTATTTATCATAAGAAGATAGAACACATTTGATGTGTAGGTACAGTTGTTCAAAGATCGAGATAAATTTTATTAGAGAAGTACTTTTTCTAACCTACTTACAACACCTGAGCAAAGGTCGAAAATGTCATTGGAATCAAACAATGTAATGATATTGTCCCAATGTATTGGATACATCTAAGTTTAAAAGAATAAAATGGAGATATTCTTAATTACACCTGTGTATACCTACATACGTATAATATATAGGTACGTAGATTCTACTATTCATCAGATTAATAACAATTTCTATAATATACCCACTCTAAAAGTTTTATTTGGCATGCCACGTTTATGCATAAAAAGGATATTTATTTTCTAAAACATATAAAACTAATCTCAATAAATTCAACAACCAATTTGCCAACAGTTGCAGTTGCTAAGTTCTTGACAGAATAGGCGTTTTAAGAGAAGAATAACCGTAAACGAATACAAGATAAAAGTCTACTCACCGATGACACGATGATGTTCCAAAATGTCGCAAGTGAGATTATGAGAAATCGCATAATCTCTGTAGTGATCGCAAACATGTAGATACGTATCGCAACTCAGCAAAGATAAATAAATCCTTTGACTTTCCCTTATGCGTGCTGCGTGACACACTATGTTGTGTCAGGGAGAGTATTCTACTACATAAGTTATGCCAATAATTCAAAATGCAGGTGGTAAATCCAATCTGTAATTGGTAGAATCACACAGAAGCTGCTTATAATCATAACTAGCCTGGCTTGACCGGAGTAGGATCAACATTTCCAAAACCATGAAAATGTGGTGCACCACAGTTGCTGTGGATCGAACATTTACTGAAATTTCGGAAATCTGAGAATTCCCGAACACGGGGTTCCTGTGTTTATCGCGATCTTTCCCCAGGCAAGCTTAGTAAATCCTCAACAAAATTACATACCGTAAGTAAATCTAGCACCTCTGTTTGAGAAGTGTGTATAGACTACGGTTACCGCTTATCAGGATGACCGTACAATTATTTGCCACGTTTGTGGTATAGACAAAATATATGAAATGTTTTGTTATGAGTTAAGATTACTTTGAGTATTAAATCTACATAAGTCAGACCTTTCGTATTTGACTTGACGCCAACATTGAGATAGAAATATACAAAAGCCTTCGCCATTCTAAATGAAATAAGTTGATGTAGCATGCCTAATAGAAACGTGATCAGGTGAAAGGTGAAATACTAAAATAGTCATTAACTTGACAGCTATACGATAATTGGGTGCGCTTTTCCCATAACACTTATCACTAGAATTTTTTATAATGTTAAAGTACAGTTAATTATTGTGTCGTTTTAACGAAATGATCACAGGACATCCAGTCCCCGCCTATACTTAACATTATTTTAATAATACAACTAACCATACATTTAACAAATTGTCTGTCTACTAAAATGTCATAAACTCTATATTTTAGCTCTAATGACAAGGTACCTATGTTCCTTGTCATTAGAGCTATCTTCCATGTATGTGAAAAAAAATGGATTGGATGATTCACTTACTGCAAAGAGTTTAGTTGCTTTGCATAGTTTTGGAAACATTGGACTATATTCGCTGTGATGGCAGAGATATTGGGCAAGTATTTTGTGCTATAAAATAAATAATCCCTAACTGTGAATGAGCTTTGACAACTACAGCTATAAAACAAAATAAAGATTGATTAAAAGAGTGTTTAAATTACTTTAAATATTCATAGGATATACAGAATAATAAATAATAATAAAAAAATATTTCGAAAATTCTGATGACATAATTTGGCAGCAGTTATACTATACGAGTAGGTTCACAAGTTAGGAAACAAACAAATTCTTGATATTGTTCATTAAATAACATCAAAAAATTGTTAACCGGCATATAAATCAATTTAGAAAATATTATTGTAACAATTTAAAACACCGCTTATGTTTTATCGACAAATATACGTTTTATCCTAACAGTAGTTCATAATAGTATAGGTAATGCTGAGAATAATAAAAAGCTAAATAATTAAACATCCTTTGTGTTTCTTGCCTTTCCACATCAAGAGAGTAGATTTCATGGCCCTTGCCCGAAACTTTTCTGTGGCAAATCAGGCACAAGTCCAGGCCGAGGTGTAAACGTTGATAGTGCAACAAAAGGCGCTTAATGATCACACTATTTCATTTGAATATGGGACATTCCATCTGGCGATGGGCAAAAAAGACTTCGTCTAGTCAGTGGCCGTTCTGGTCGTCGCCGCGTCGTACCCTTGGTGCATTGGGGCCAGTGCTTATTATTTGGCTAGAAAGACGACACAGCTTTCTGTCTTATTGTCTCGGTTAGGTATTGACCGGGCCATCAAATCCGGTGCAGGTTCCGACCAAAGCAACCATCGAATGTTGATACCTACGCCGGAGCACGTCACCGGTAGTCTACACAGCGGTAATCTACTTAGCTTTCAAATCTGGTGGAGACCATTGTTGGAAGCGAGAAGACCTGAACAACAGTTTCCTAGTTTTATATTATATGGTGGTAGATTCATATTATTAGTTGATTTTCCTGTTGAATTGACGATTTATAAGTGTTTGTTTCAAACCTATATAAATAAAGAGTATTTTGACTTTTGACTTTTGACTTTTATAAAGATGTCACAGAAAGTGGCGGCGGAGCGAGAACGGGAAAATGACCCGCTCGTTTCACCACATTGTAGCCAAAGGAGAGAACGCCCAAGACGGATTTATGACTGTCTAGTGTCGCCCACTGGAGGGGTGGTAAGCGTTGGGGTTTGTCCACTTGTATTACTTCTCTGTCGAACGAAGATGGTATCGCGCCTTTAAACTAAAAAAATTTTTAAGTAAATAAGATATTCCCAATAGAGGTAGCAAGTGGAACCCGCAGTTTAGGACAGGCCGTCGCTGTTGTTGCTGTGGTAGCTTTTGTCATGGGCTATCCATATCATGGCTACTCCATGTTTGCCGATAAGGGGTTCTCAGTTTTAGAGGGCTCAAGGAGCCCCACACCGCACGTAGTCATCCCCCTGGCAGAGTTACGACGCCTAACACTTCGCCCCGTTAAAAAAAATACGGTAATCGGATGGTATTGAGAAAAGCGACCTTAGAACCTGAGGTCACTCACTATATGGTCATGACTATGTACCTAATTAATACAATTTGTATTGAAATACGTATACTTATACGTACGGATAAATAATGATAAATTGTGACTTTACTTTAGAAATAAAATACATGAAACTACTTCGAGTGGGCTTGCGGCACCTGGGCGCGTGGCCCTCGAAGGCTGTGGGCGAGGTGGAGCCCAAGTACGAGGTCGCTACGCGGTACTACGTGTTCATGGTGGATCTGGCCTGCTTGCTGCCCGGCCTCGTGTATCTCAAGCAGAACGTGGGAAAACTCAGTTTCTTCGAGTTGGGTCACACTTACATCACTGTGCTGATGAATTGTGTTGCATTCGTGAGTATAGAGTGAGCTACTATATAGATATTTACTTCAATTGAAACATTTTGACATATTTCCCTTTGTTGCATGGATACATTTTCCATTTAGAGGAAATATCTTCAGTCGAGTCATTTATCTATTTGTAACCTCTGTGCTAACAGTAAAAGTTATAATTATACGAGTATTACACCGAGTAGTCAAATAACACAGTGATGATAAACATATGATTATGTAAATATTATTTTGTTTCTATATTTCCAGTCAAGATTGTCGTCAACATTTACAAAAAAATATCAAGTCTTTGTGGGTGATTTCGTGAACAGAATCCACCTGTATCATTTTAAAGAGAAATTAGAATATGCGATGGAAGTACGTATAATTTTCAGCTAAATAGCATAATTTTATAGGTGCTTTACTTTTATGCTTTACTTTATTTTTATCTTAATTCGTATTAAACATATATAGTGGCAATTTTTCACTTTCAGACCCACATACTGGTTCACAAAGTATGTCACTTCTTCACCTATTATATTTACTCTATAATGGCAGTGGGTATAGCGTTATTCAATTTAATACCACTGTACAACAACTTCGCTTCTGGGGCATTCAAGAGCGAAAACTTAGGAAATGTCTCGTTAAGTCATTCGGTGTACTACGCTCTCCCATTCGACTACACGACAGACTACGTAGGATATTTCTGCATATTTTGCTTCAACTTGTACATATCTTACATTTGCTCGTCCTGTTTTTGCATATATGACCTTTTACTCTCACTGATAGTCTTTCATGTTTGGGGACACTTGAGAATTCTTATTAAAAATTTAGTGAACTTCGAAAAGGCGATAGAAAGAGATTGCAATGTAGGCGAAGATGAAATATGGTACTCAGTAGAAACAAATAATCAAGTTTACTTGAAATTGAGAAATATTATCATTTACCATCATCTTATTATTGAGTGAGTAATATTTTCTTATTTTAATAAGTCAAATATTATGTTACATTGCTTCTTTATTTACTAAAAATATCTCTACATTTTAGATACATAGCAATGATGTCTCAAACTTTTGGCTTGCATCTGTTTATATATTACGGTTTTCACCAGGCATGTGGCTGTCTGCTGCTGTTGGAATGCTCTCAAATGGTAATGTTATCCATACAAATAAATTCTTGTATATTTACCTTCCTACTACCTTCTATGCGTTCCCAAAGAATTAGTGAGATTGATGACGGTTAAACTTTAACGGGTACTTTTGAGGATGCCCGCGAAGGTTTCAGGATAATAGACTTTAAAGATAAGATACTTCGTTAACACTTTTTTCACGTGACATTGTAACAATAAATTTCGAGATATCTTGTGGCTATAATTGCAGATGCTTTATTTCAGAGCACCGAAACTTTGTTGCGATATTTACCGTTGACGGTAATCATCTTCCAGCAACTAATCCAGATTTCAATAATATTTGAATTGATTGGATCTATGGTGAGTAATGATTAATAATAATTGTGTTAACAAACTTATTTTCTTAACATTTTTCTAAGTTCAAGTGTGTTTTAGAAACTACGTGTGGCAAAACATAACCAGAAGCCCTGGTATCACGTTTAACGCTTTCCCTGAAATAATAAGGGACCTGGTGAATCATTTCAAAACAATTTTGGGAAAGTTGTGCCTCATCCACGTTTTAGGTCACAGCGATACAAATGTGGTTATATGCTTTCTTAATGAGTAAATTATTTATGTATTTTACATAAATAGTAATAATATATTTTTTCTTTTTTTGCTCGCTTTGAATATTCAAGTAGACTTCAGTCGACGTCATCACATTATAGGACCCAATTATAGAATAAATAAATCTTACTTTAAATATGTGTACGCACCATACGCATATTCCTTACCGTTAATTAGGAAAATAAATACGTAAATTACACAAACTCCATTACAAATTAAAGATACTAAACTTATATTTACCCTCGATTTCAGTACAAATAACTGTGTTAATCGTGAACAAAAACATTTGCTCCAAGCGTAATTAATAAGTGTCTGAGGAAACCGGCCTTTGATTTCGGTACACAGAATTTCCAGTCACTAGGCAGGGCTGAGCCACCCATAAATGAGCGAAGCATACAGGCGCTAAGGAAATAAAATTCCGGTTAACAGTTCAGGGTGGTTACTATCACTGTTATAGCAAGCCTAGTTATAGACTGCCTCGTTAGTCTAGTGGTAGTATGCGCCACTTAAGGACCAAGAGGTCCCGGGTTTAATAAACGGGTCGGGTCAAAAAAAAAATGTTGCTGGGTATTTAATATTAAAATTACTCAGTAACAGTCCGCAGTCAGAAAGTTGGCAGTTTCATCACCCCCGTTCCCGATGGGAAAGCTCGTTAAGCCGTTGGTCCTGCGCCTCACCTCTCTCCAGTCATGTCGAATTGTCGTCTCACGGGACTATGAGATTGAAGAAACAGAGAGTTCTCCTGTGTTTACGCACACACTTGTGCACTATGATATCACCTGCGCAGATGGCTACTCGTCGTTGAGATTGACTGCCGTGAACGATATCGGTTAGGAGGACATTATTATCATAGCAGGCCTGCTTAACAACCGCGCGGTTTATTCATAGTCAATCGACGTGGATTGAGCATGAATATACCGCGCAGTTGTTACCGCAGTCGTAACCCACCAACGCTCATTATTAAAACTGTCTCGCCATTTTAGAGGTCTGGCTCATAGCATTTAAAAGAAATAAATAGAAAATGGAGTTTGGCCTTTTACGAGTGATCTATGTTACAGAACGATAAGCTAATGGACGCTGTGTATCTTTTACCCTGGGAGCGGATGGACACTCGGAGCCGGAAAGCGGTTCACATCCTTTTACGGCAGGCGCAGTTGTCACTAAATCTTAAGGCTCTGGACATGGTGGATGTTGGCGTTCGAACCATGATTGCGGTAAGCAGGAAACTTAAATTATGGTCTTAAAATGCTACATTGTAAATTATTACTGTATATTATCACGCCCGCAGTCTCCGAACGATAAGAGCCCAGAAAGCTTTTACCGTTCGTACCGTCCAGAGAGGTAAAAAGATGCAGCAGTGCTTTTAAAACCACATTCGGCCAAAAATTAAATTTGTGAGATGAAATTCGATGAGGTAAATAAAGCCTCATGCATTTACTAGAAAGTTTTCAGAAACAGCTTCGCTTTTGATGATTTTTTATTTTATTTTGTAGGTTTTTATATACTATTCAAAATCAGAAACCTTTTGAAGCGGGGAAGGAATGATTTATATTTTTAAATAAATAATTAGATAATATATTTACCTAAGTGGGCGTATAAATAAATAATTAACATCGGATCTCGTACTATCCGTAGTATACATATTATTAATGGTTTAAATGTTAATTTTAAGTTTTTCAAACTGGCCGCTAGTGCGTCCGCCATCTAGAATATTGCAATGCCCATATTTGCCTATATTTTGGTCGTACACCTATTAACCCTCATTTTTTGTTTCTTCCTCCGACGCTTTCTTGGACCCACAGGGCTCCTAGATAACAATAATGTCGAACAACCGTTTTTTACCGGTAATTCCCAGTGTTGCCAGATTTTTTTTAAATCTACCAAAAAGCCCAAGCGGATCAGGCTGCCCAAAAAACTGCACACTTAATTTATCAAAAATCCAAAACTTTTTTTTCTATCATTGCCTAAAAACTACCATGAATTTGGTTAAAATTCTTACGTCTTGTAACACTTAAATAAATTCCCCACCACCGCCCCTTAATACGCGATTCTCTAAATTGTTGCCAGTGGCAATTTTTTTCTTGGGGTAAAATGGCCGCTAGCCCCGCCGAGTCGACTATATCCGCAACAAATGCCAAAAAAAGTTTTAAACTGTCTATGCGCGTCTCTTTAGTACGACTGCGCAAAAATGCTCTAAATCGGATTTTCGAATTTTTTGCACCGCCGCCTTTGCTTGTTTGTTTGTAATTTTTTTTTTCATTCTCAACATCAAACAGTCCGAACCGCCCCACCGTTCTATAATTTTTTTCCCCGCAGCGCCATACTCGGCGGCCATCATGGATTTCCCGAAAAAAACAAGAGACAGCTGCGTTGATCAAAATCTAAAACACTAGGTATACATCGCAATCTTCATGAAATGTCAACTAACTATTTATAATGATAAGGATTAATGCCTTATTTTTGTAAATAGCTTTCCAATTACCGCTTTAAAACTGCCCATTTTTTTAAGTATTCAAATGGATATAGTATGTTATCCTTATAGACATATGCTATCGCGGACTTTTCTGTAGACCTATAAAAGATACACAATTCCACCATACGTTAGCGTTTTCGCTGAAAGCTCCCAGCTTTTTTTTATTCACGGCTTATTTTTTTTCGACACCTTCAACAGATATCATATTTTATCTAATTTATACAAAAAAATAACAAATTATATACTAAACACTTCCTCTTGAATCACTCGATCTATTAAAAAAACCGCATCAAAATCCGTTGCGTAGTTATAAAGCTTAGATCTAAGCATACATAGGGTCAGACAGATAGCGGAAAGCGACTTTGTTTTATACTATGTAGTGATAAGAAATAAGTGTTGGTCTGGGACTTAAAAATAATCTGCTGACTGTGGTTCTTGCCTAGCATGTAAAAGGCGACTAATGGTATATCGAGTTTTAAGTATTGTGATTGTGTAGGCGACAAGCTAACCTCTTGTCACTACTTTTTCACAATTTTCCATCTAACCCAGCCCAGTTTTAGTTTTAGCTGAATGTGGTTTAAGGAGCTGCTGCCCCTTTGACTCTGTCTACCACTTCGGGGATTATCAGCGTGATGTCATATTATATTAAAAAATAAATGTTTCCATTTAATTTTAATATTTGCGATGCGTCAATGTGTTTAATATATCATGTATTTATTTTCACATCGAATATTGCCATCAAGTTCTCCCTTTAGAGCCCGCATTTTGTATCAACCAGACCGACTGACAGACGAATTATTATTGACTATTATTAGTGAATGCTACGGCACAATGGCCGGTTCTTGGCGCCCGACCGGATGGGCTTATTAGCTGCCGTATTGCATCTTGCATCATCAGATGCATTACACTGCAACAAAAAGGAACATATCGTTTTGTACTCCGACTTATTTCGAAGCACATTTCATAACTTTACTACTTAAAGAATTTGGTGTGAGAAGCAGAAGTTATTTGAATTATGCGTTGCTGAAAGATATACGTAATTAGACAGACGTACGAGTATACGTAAAAAGTTGCGTAAACTGTTTAAACAGTTGAACTTAATATTGATAGAAGCGGTGTCCTTCATTTTATGGAGGGATTTTAATGCGCATGCGTGGGATGTATACGGGTAGTTATGTTGCTTCGGTCCGATCTAGGGCTGTCAACATTTAGAGCTCAATAGTAAAGATTAAATAATTTAAAAATTAAATTAAAATTAAATATATAATTGTCCCATGTTGGTCAGGGACTATAAAATAATTTTGCCAACTGTGTTTCTTGCCTAGCATGTCGTAAAAGGCGACTTATGGTATATGGGGTTTTGGGTATGTGATTGTGTAGGCGACGAGCTAGCCACTTGTCACTACTTTTTCACAATTTTCCATCTAACCTAGCCCATTGTCCCGTGTTTGTCTGGGACTTAAAAAGAATGTGCTAACTGTGTTTCTTGCCTAGCATGTCGTGCTGCCCCTTTGACTCTGCTTCACTCACCTCACAAATTCTGGAGTACGACCAAAAACCATCCCCTTGCTTCAAAAAAAAATAAAAAGCTACGATAATAGTCCTACAATCAACTAGCATTTGCCCGCGATTTCGTGGGCGTGGATTTAGGAATTGCGTTCAGGGAGATACAAATAAAATGTGCTTAAAAACTGGATATTGCAGCAAACTGTCAGGGCATCGCCATCTACAGTCTTGGTCACGTGACTTGATCCTACAGTTGTATTTTGTATGGAATCAGATGACATAAACAATAGATAGCGCTGCTGGTTCTGCCATATTCTCTCAGGAACTTTGGAATTTTGGGATGAATTGAGCCTATACCTACGTTATTCTGATGTAGCTTGTAGCTATAATATTATTATAAACTTTCCTTAAAATCCATTCGGTTCTAATTTTATGATATTGGTTTTCGTTTTGTATTAAGTCGAAATATCCTTGATCATAAATATGTGAATGTCTTGTGAGTAAAGTCTAATTAATAATGGCTATTTTATTGTGTAACGCACATCGCTTAACGGCACCCTGTGCCAGCCCTACCCTTACTATTTCCCTCCGGTTATATTGAGTTTGGCTTGGGTGGCACAAACCCCCGGAGATCTTAGATTTTTGGGTTCAAATCTGACTGATACATATTTTTTTTATTTGTTTTATTTTACCTTTTTTATGTTTCCTAAAAAATATTGCTTATACGCAAAGACAATTTTTATTTCAAGTTACGTAGTTTGCAAAATAGATTCCGAAAAAGAACAATTCAACGTTTTAAATACTTATTATTTAAATTACAACTAGAATAAAAAAGGCTGGGCCAAAATTGACTCTAGATGCGATTTTTTTGGCGTGTAATATCATTAAAATTACTGTTCATTTTATTGCCACGGCGTCCCTGCATCGCGGTGACGAAGTTTTTACGGCGGGCAGCATATATACCCGCGACGGAGCAAAAGTGGTCGGGAGTCCGAAGCCTTGAGGTAGCCGGTCGAGGGGGGCCGGGAAGAAACCCCTGAGCTGGCACTCGGATAGTGCCGGCACCCCTTAGCAAAATTACTCCTTGGCTGCTTTGACTCCTTTTGCCACTTTCGCCCCACAAACACTATTCATATCTTATTCACTTTTATAACGCTTGCTACTGTGAAAATTACTGTGGTTACTTTTCAAGTCAAAATTGTTTAAATTACATATTATGCAGACAAGGCATATTTATAAAAAAACAGTTACGTAGGTAAACAATCAGAGCTAATTTCAATAGAGCTAAAAACAATATCTGCTTCTATGTAAAGTTCAACATAGATACAACATTTTCACATAATAATACTGAGCTCTTATTATTTTATCAAAATTAAACGGTTCTTTTTGTAAATAAAAAATGTTAAAATCTAAAAATAGAAAATTCCCAGATTGGGTCAGTAGAAGTTTGCCGGATCCTCTAGCGGTCTATAAATGGTTTTACAAAGACGTGATTCTCATTTCGTTTCTAAACCTATATAAACCCTTTAAGGGGTCTATGCCATCAAGACGCATTCAAAGATCTTTCTTTAATACATAATCTATACTTATAATAAATCTGTAGAGAGGTCAATTCTGTACATGAAATATATTTTCAAAATAACTATCAGGGGGTGATTAGTGATCGATACTGATGCCAAAAATGCAATCAGTAAAATTTTTGTCTGTCTGTCTGTCTGTCTGTCTGTCTGTCTGTCTGTCTGACTGTCTGTCTGTATGTTCCTTATAGAAACAAAAACTACTCGGCGGATTTTAACGAAACTTGGTACAATTATTCTTCATACTCCTGGGCAGGTTATAGTATACTTTTCAACACGCTACAATCAATAGGAGCAGAGTAGTGAAGGGAAATGTTGGGAAAACGGGAGAAGTTACTCCATTTTTTAAGCTTCCTTCGCGTGTGCAGTTTTAATGGCTAAAGTTACATAGAAATCATGTATGACAGAAATAGTCTTTATAATATTAACCATAAACGCGGGTGACACCGCTGGCACAGCTAGTTGCTAATATTTGACTGGCTCGATGGCGCATTCGGTAGTGCCCCATGCGCCAAGAGTTGTGGGTTCGATCCCCACCCAGGACAAACATTCGTGTGATGAATACTTGTGTTTGTTCTGTGTCTGGGTGTTAATATCCAATATTTAAGTATATGTTTGTAATACCACTCTTGATTCTGATATCTCGGAGTCAGATCAATGTATGTGATGTCGTCGGATATTTATTTATTTATTTATTTAATATTTACTGTCATTGTAGAAATATATAAAAAAAAAATACGTAAGAATTAGATATCATCGCATGCACTGATCAGATTCCAAAGCCCTCAGCACTTGTGTTAGGAAATTTTTTCCCGGCCCGGATATCGATTCTGCTCCCCTTTCGTCTGACGCGAAGCCTGTTGTACCCACGGGACAACTCTCCCTAAAAAAAGCCAAGAACCAACTTACTCAAAAAGTATAATAGTCCGAGAGCCGGCTGCAAGTTTACTATGTTAATTGCGTATTTGATCAAAATCATGTTTTATAAACTTTACACCACTTAACTAGCAGGGTAGGTAGAGATAACTGAACGAGCTATTAATTTTAACGCTTTAAAACAGTAGATCATGTCCCGGAATGGGACCTCTTTATTTGACAATTGTATTTTACATGTGTTTTCCTTTTTTTTTGACTTAGTGTCACTTCTTCTTTTGCTGTTTTTCCTAATATATTACGTCTATGTTTCCACCGGCGTTTTATTCATTTTTATGTAAATATAAATCCTAAAAAGCATTGCTTAAGCATCTTTTGCGGTTTACAACATTTGGTACAGATAGCTAAGATAAAAAGAGTGCGTCTTTTCTTTTCAGATAATAAAAACATCATTCTCATACTTCGTAATGCTGCGAACTGTTGCTGATGAGAGCTGAATTTTTATTATAGGAACCATAGATACAGTTATATTCCCGTATAATTAGTAGAGGCAGCACAGAAATTTATTTTAATTTCTGCTTTGCAGAGAAACTACCACAGGCACTGTTTTGGAATTACTGCAATTAACTTTATTGAATGGCTGAATAAAAAATTAAGTATAGACATAACTTCTTACATTTTACTTTGTTTCAGCTTAAACATTATGTTATTTTATAATTGGAAACTGTTATAGGTTTAAGACATATATTACTCAAAACAGAATACAACTTATTCACTTACATTGAGAAACACTGGTTTACATGAACATGCAAAACAAACATCGAAACGGACGGTTTAAAGTTAGTCTTATAGTATCTTCACAAGTACAATATTTTTGTCAGATATTTATTTTTGTGGAACAGCAAATAAATATATAAATTTAGTATGTACTATTATCTTAATAAAAATATTGTTTGTTGGCATTGACTTGATACCGATGAAACCCATATGAATCGTGAAAATTCAGTCCTATTTTCCATGAATTTATTTAAAACTTAAAAATTTATCGTTTAATTTTTTATTATGTAAAAAAATCGATTGATTGTATAACGTCGATTGGGTCAGCTATTTAATAATAATTACAATTAATTCATATAAACATCTTTCATTTATTATTATTACACAGATACAGACAAAATGTAAACCATTACAATTAAGACAAACTCTTTTGTATGATCTAGGTACTAGCGGCCAATAAAGTATAAATATATCCGTAAAAACATAGGTTGAACCACCACCACATCCACGTACCGACTCTACATTCTCGTTTATTTACAAACTTATTTTTCTTTATTTTGCAGATATGTATAATTTAGCATACATATATAATGGCACGCCTTTTTCCCGTGGCGAAACAATGTTTTACTTTATCAGCGTTTCAGGAAAAGCAGTATGTGTATTTCTTACTGTATCGTTATCATATAGTTTTAGCTGTCATCCAGATATGTTTTAGCGTTCACTGTCAAGTCATATAATAAAAATGCTATAATAAATTTTGATGTAGTATTTATTTCTAGGCTTACATATATTTTGCACTGTGAATTGAGAAAAAATCAGCAATAAAAACTAAATCGAAGTCACAAGTATCTTAAAGATAACCAGATCAAAGAAACCATTTAAAGCATAGTAACAATATTTTGTATCATAAGCCGAAGACTTATCAGGTTAAGAGTCCAACTTGTCAGATAAACGAATTAACATATCAGCTTGCACATTTCTAATCTTTTGTTAGACCCATGTCATGAATGACAGAATGTTGTATTTACAATATTAATATCATATGTATGTACCTACCGTAATAAATAATATTGGACGTGTTTATCTGTGTGTGAGATTTTTTGAATAAAAATATTAATTTGTTTTATATAAGTTATAATTTATGGAAAGTAAGTTTCAATTTATATTTATATATTCCTAAATATAAATATAAATTTATATCAAAGAAAATGCATGCAACTCAGCGCAAAAATTCAGTTGATAAATTGAAATAGGCAGATGCTGGTATGATTTCGCACAAAACTAGAAAAATCTGTTGTAGACTGTAGCTATCACACACTTCTTACTTTGTGGCGTGTTTGTGGCATATGAGATTCGCGATCTACCTATTTATACTGCAGGCCTACAAATGTTGTTGAATAGTGTGGTAAATAGTCGTCCGTTTAATTATAAGTTATTTTCATTAGGAATATTCACTTTTTTGCATTAAGAATTTAACGAAATAAAGATGCTGCGCTGTGGAATGTGAAATTTACAGTAATCGATTGGAAAAAAAAATGCTTGGGAAAACATTTGTAAGAAATTTATTCAAAATTTTAACTACTAACTAAACTTTACACCACTTCCATAATTAAAAAAAATAAAAATGCAAGTGAATTAAACTCAGCAAGTAAAAATTTATGATTAACCTTAAAATGTTGTTATGTGGCCATGATTATAGGGTATTATTATTGCTCCCTTCTTACACATTCTTAGGTAGTTGAGTGAAATTATCTTGGATCTTCTTTTAATCTAGGATTTTTATAATCTTACAGTTTTTTAAGGTACACCTAAAAATAACTGAAGATTATGAAAATCCCCAGTCTTAAATGTTATCGAAAACATCGGTGATGATCTTTAACGGTTTCAGAGTTTTTGTTTAAGTTTAGACAACTAACAATATGTACACTTAGTGAGCAAATAAATGTTTGATTTGATTTGATTTGAATGTTTCTTTATCTGAGTCCATGACTGGACGAATTCAGACATCACTCTATACGAACGCAACGCATACTGAGCCGCTTTCAATTTTGTTTGACGTTTGTTGTCGCACCGCTGCCGTCTTACAGTAGGCCTGCTGCCGAATATACCAAGCGGCACCGTTAACCCACAAAACGTCTAATTTGAAAAAGCCCTGACTCAGGCAATTTTCTATTACCACTCATAGTCATAAACAAAAATGTTTGTGTCGTATTGAACTACAATAATAAAGGAATACAAGAATAAAGGAATAAAGGAATAAAGAAATCTCGATGTATAATATTTATTTGAAGTCAATCTCATCTGATACACAAGAATAGCTCTTTTCATGTCTATGTAACTGAACATTTACAACATTTAAATCCAGAAGTTCTATAGACATATATTCAGATAGATGTTGATACAACTGCAACCAGAATAAGTATACGTTAGTAGACATCTTGTGACAGCACACGAGCTTCATTGAAGTTCCTAGAGTGGTGCCCAAGGCGCGTGCCCACACGATGCTAAGTAAATTCTTAAGAGCTCTCCTTTTTTTTCTTAGGGTCTCTATGGACCTTCTTTGCATTTTCTGCTTCGCGAATCAGTTGGTTTTAAGAGCAGTAGTAGCAGCAAGCCTTCCTAGGAGCTGCTGGAATCAGCCGAGTTGGGTACGTTTGAGTGAACACAGTCTTCTTGGTAAACGGGTTTATAGGCTCACATATGGTGCGGTGCTTCAGTTCCATGTTCATCCGAGCAAACTTATCGCCTTTCTCCTCCTCCTTTCTAACGAGTATATAATAAGGGCGAAAATCGTTTGAATACATAGTGTTGATTTGATTTTGCTTTTTTTACAAGAATTTTTTTAATGCTATCAAGAACGTCATAAACGTTCCTGATTTTTCCTAATAATTTTCGATCAGAATGAAATGACTCAAATAAAAAATATTGACGGACATCAGTCAATATTTTTTACCAAATCAACTTGACACTTAATACGATTAATTCGAATGATTCGGGTAAAACCTCGTCCGTGGGTTAAACAAAGAGATTTTTACATAATAAAATTGTCTATTTAAAAAATCATTTCCTTGTTTAAGAAAGACGAAGCTCTTTTCGTGAAATGTAGGAATGGAAGGGAAAAAAAATTATTTATTATTTAATTATTATCTTTAAGGTAGAAGAACTATAGGATTATTATATACTAGCTGTGCAAGCGGCACTACCGAATGCGCCATCGAGCCAGCCAAATATTAGCAACTAGCTGTGCCAGCGGTGTCACCCGCGTTTATGGTTAATATTATAAAGACTATTTTAGACGTCATACATGATTTCTATGTAACTTTAACCATTAAGGCTGCACACGCGACGGAAGCTTAAAAAATGGAGTAACTTCTCCCGTTTTCCCAACATTTCCCTTCACTACTCTGCTCCTATTGATTGTAGCGTGTTGAAAAGTATACTATAACTTGCCCAGGAGTATGAAGAATAATTGTACCAAGTTTCGTTAAAATCCGTCGAGTAGTTTTTGTTTCTATAAGGAATATACAGACAGACAGACAGACAGACAAAAATTTTACTGATTGCATTTTTGGCATCAGTATCGATCACTAATCACCCCCTGATAGTTATTTTGAAAATATATTTCATGTACAGAATTGACCTCTCTACAGATTTATTATAAGTATAGATTGTATGTTCTTAATTGATGAAGGGCTTTTTTAAGGTATAAGTAAAATATAATATAAATAAAATAAATGTTTAATTTCTTTTACATCTTGCACAGACCGTAGAAGATGTGGTGTGGAAGATTTTATTAAGTTGATTCAGCAATTCCTTGTAGTTCGCTTTGACCTTCATAATTTTGCTGTTCTGTAGCTGAGATATAACGTTTTGGATCTGTGGCGATAATGTGGAAGGGCCGACTTCTTTTGCTTGTGCAACTGAATTTTTGTTTAAGTGATGCCCCTGTTAGACCAATATATTTGTCGTTTAATACTAATCTTTGTATTTAATGACTTTCCCTGTAGATTTTTCCTATGGCGATTTATATGGTTTCTTCAAGAAATGCTTAGATTCAATAGGGAGATGTAGAATTGACCAAACGATGTACGAACTTCCTGCGAGGCAGGGGCACTTTGACGAAAGTCAGAGCGTTATCCTCGTGAGGACCATGTGCAGCACACACGGTGCACTGAAAAGGAAACTCTAATAGGATCAATCTGTAGCTAAAATATATATCGAGTATGTAATAGACATTATTACTCTGTGGTATTACCACAGAATAATAATAAAGTCATTAGGTCATTCCTCTGTGGTATTACCACAGAATAATAATAAAGTCATTAGGTCATTCCTCTGTGGTATTACCACAGAATAATAATAAAGTCATTAGGTCATTCCTCTGTGGTATTACCACAGTGTTCTGTGGTATAACCACAGAACACTGTGGACACAGACATAAGTTTTTACAGGTCATTAGGTCATAACAATGACCTAATGACCTGTAAAAACTTATGTATGTGGCTTCATCCATATGGTGTTTAAATGCATTCGGCATTGACCCTGTTCTATACGCTAAGCGTTATGGGTTCGATCCCGACCCACGACAAACATTCGTGTAATGAATACTCATGTTTGTTTTGCGTCTGGGTGTGAATACATATCAATATTTTTGGTTGAAAAACGGACAACAGGAAACGTAAGTTCTAAACATAGAAATATTTGTAGTTACATTTCCAACATTGGTAAAAATTATTAAATAAAAATTATATTTTTTTTTAATATCCACTGATCACTTTGCAAGTATTTATTACATAGTGCTCTTAAAATTAAGGATTTGCGGTGTAAAAATAATAAATATAAAACTTATTATGAATGTATTCTGATAAACCTCCCTCACATGACATGTGTTTACAGTAAACATGTAATTTTCCATAGATCTCATTAATTCAATTTAAAAGCCGATGCAAAAGACCTGATGGAGTTCCTAAATATTTCCTGAAATTCGTCTAACTTAGGCAAAATACTGTTGTGGAATAAGTCTACCGTGCGTGTGAGTGGTCGCTCTGCGCGCGCGTTAGCTTTGCGGCATGGGCCCTAAACAATAAGAAATACATTTGATGCAACAAAGGTTATCCAAAATATTTGGGACTGAGCTTTTTTATGCTGGATTTATATCTGTCAAATCTGTCAAATCCAAGGTGACGAGATGTCGTGATGCATCAAAAATCGAGTTTCATACACATATTTGTAGATTACGGTTTTGTGTGTAATGTATCACTAGACAGAGCACGCTTGGCAGACAAATTTAAATCCGACTCAATCCAACGCAACCGTTGATATCGCATGATAATAACTTGGTAATTAAATGCAATTTAACAAGGCACTTAACAAGGTACTATCGGCAATCCTGGTAGGCAAAAGTCGACTTGCCACGAGAGATTGGACATTATTGTTCAATAAGTATAATAAAGAATTATAATATTTCTTTCACTTATTTAAACTTTATCTGGACCAAATAAGAACTATTCATGAGCCCCTAAAGACTAATAAAACATTTTAACCAAAATCGGGCAAGCAATGTTAGAGAAGCTGAATTACGAATACAAATATAATTGGCTGATACTATTAATATTAGATGAATAGATTACTCAATGTGGGTAGCAGATTGCGTTATAAATTCAGGATAATCCCCACTAGTATTCTTAATGCAAAGACGACTTTGATTTTATATTTGTATACTTATTTTCTTGGTGTTTCATCTCATTATACTCTGCTATAGCCGTGGACATGTCGGGTGTTTCCATTAGAATGTCACGATAATCTTTATTTGTATACTTTATTTATTATAGGTTCTAAATGTAGACATTGGCCTTGTTTTGATAGACCGCTAGCATACATCTTCGTTATTACGATTTGAGCACATACATTTTATATGCTTGTTGCATCATTTTTTATGGTTATGTTGATTAAAAATTCTTTAGCACACGTTGACTTTGAGCTTTATGAAATTGGGGACCCTCACGCGTATTTTAACATAATCGAATACTAATAGGTATACTTACGGCATGGGCTACGCAGATAATAAATAAAAAAAAGGCAATTATATACAGCGGCGGTCTTAATTGGAAACTCATGTCAGAGGTTCTCGTACTCTTACTTCCCAAAAGTAAATAAGAAAGTAGTTTGTTATTTCCTAGTTTACAGTCAATAAACTTAACGGCCATTGGTTTAGGTACTATCCAGCGATATAATTTCGCTAGCGACATAACAGCATTTTGCAATAATTGAATTTATATTTCGTCACGGCAGCGTTGTTGATAACGACATCTTTTTATGGTGCAATTTACTTGTTTTTTTATAAAAAAAATATTGGTGAATACACGTGGGATGGACACAGTAAATACAGGCATTTTTTTAATAAACTGCTGCTGGCGTTGAACCGTATTTAGGTGCAAGCTCAGAAATTAATTACTATTTTCATAAAAAAAAAACGGAGTTCGAAGCTATTTCCACTTTATGCATATACATAATAGGGATATGTGTATAAAACAAAGATGACGTGTTATTTACACCATTTAAAACATACGACCGCCTGACTCGATTGTTTTAATATTTACTACTCTGTTTGTGTGGCTTTATGTCCATCTCGAATAGCAGAGTAGATATTAAAAAATCAAAAACAATTTCGAAAAAATATGAGGTAGACTCAGTATCGGGAGCAGAGGTAGCTCAATGGTAAGGACACGCGCCTTATATCCAAGGGATAAGGGGTCAAATGCGGGTACATACGTACCTCTGGCTGGATATCCAAAATATACATACGTAATACTACTTACTTAATTATAGCTCGGCAGTAAGGCAAAACATCGTGATGAAACCTGCACATTTAAATTACCAAAGATGTGTAAACATGATCTAATTAGTCTGATTCCAATCCTTGAGGGTTATGCAGGTCAGATAGACAGTCGCTTGTAAATCCTAGGTTTGCTAAATCCTGGATCATGGTCCCAGCAGACCCTGACGAAGCAACGGACATAGGACTAGGAAGAAGAAGACTCAGTATTACCTACCTAAATTTTGTATGGATATGGATTTTTTAAGATATCTTAAGTAGCAAGCAGTACGGGGTTCGTCAGGGCAAGTACGTTTTTTTATAATTAGATATTTAAAGGATCTTTTACGTAAGCACGAATCGGGATAGTGGGGGGAGAAAAAATGGTTTACATAATACATTAATGGGCCTTTTACTAACTCTACAATATACAGCATGTAATTTATATCACGAGTTAAGAATTTACGTCCCAAAAGCGTATATAATATGTATTATTTATTTTTTCAATAATTAATTTCAAATAGTTTGCAACTAGAGAATTTGGTGTGTTAGTCTGGAGAATTTATTTATTTGCAACCTATTTGATTTATCTAAGTTTGCAACTCTAAAAACAAAATTAATTATTCCTGAAACGATCAAGTCTCTTTAAAGCAATAATCTTGATGGACAAAATATTTTCACATCCATTAAAACTAAACCACACAGAATACAATATCATATAAACACAATTCCAGTGATTTGTATAATTGAGCGTGGTTGTTGCACGGTTGTCAGGTCAGGCAAATGTAATCATGCCTCTGTACTTATCAGTGGCGGATTTACCCTAAGGCACAGTAGGCCCGGGCCGAAGGCGGCCAGATATTAAAGGGGGCCAATCGTGTTAAAAATTAAGTGATGACGCGTTAGTACTAAGAATTATGGCCTCGGGCCTAGGGCGGCTAAGACTGTAAATCCGCCACTGGCACTTATAATTAACACCATACAATGTGTAAACATTTTAGTGCATTTAATTCATTGGATATTTGATGTCCATTTGGCAATTGGCCGAAAGCTTTTCTGTCATTCGGAATAATCAGTAATGTAAATATGTCATAATCTTCTACTAGAGCGTTTTTTTTAGTTTAGTTTTAGTTTTTAGTTTATGTCAGTACGTCGGGCGTCTATTTTTTACATACATAACGTCACGCCCATAATCCCCGAAGGGGTAGGCAGAGTCAAAGGGGCAGCAGGCCCCTTTAATCACATTCACCTAAAAATAAAACTGAGCTGGGTTAGATGGAAAATTGTAAAAAAGTAATGACAAGTGGCTAGCTCGTCGCCTACACAATCACATACCCAAAACGATTCTCTATTTTTAACCGACTTCAAAAAAAAAGGAGGAGGTTCACAATTCGACTGAATTGTGAACCTCCTCCTTTTTTTTGCATAAAATTGTATGTCATAATTTAACATGGCATACTTTTACCTTTCCTAATAATAGTTTCTCACAATATAAATTTGGCATAACTTTTATAGGCATAATAATTATACGCCGAATAAATCTAACTCCTAAAGTTTTAAAAACATTATTAGAAAATTTTGCATTTAATGAAATACTTTTCCTATATAAATAAACATGTTGGCGGCTTAGGGGTGGCCCTCGGGCCACCCCCGCCACACTATGGTGCCATAATACCTACTACTTATTGGCTTTTTAGATTCAAATGAATTCTTTTCAAAACTTGACTATTTACAAGCTATTAATATTAATTTAATAACTATTAGACAAAAAAACCATATACCTTATAACTTTATGCAAATTAAAATTAGGGCAAAAAACATTAGCTTAAACTATATTTATGCATACTGAAATAGTATGCCAAAAAAACAATTAAGTGAAAATATTATTAGATATGACAAAAATAAAGATGCCTAACTCGTTATGCCAAATCAAATTAGGACAAAAAAATTGTCGAAAGAAAGGGATCCCACCCAAAACCTCATAGGTATAACCATTAGTGGCCTTTTACGACATGCTAGGCAATAAACACAGTTGGTACATTATATTTCTATAAAATAAATTTATTATTTACCTACTTTCTATTTGTTCAATATTTTTCAGTACCAGACGCGGGCATTACGATAGCTATTTAATAGCTGAATGACAATTCAAGATTACTACCGTAAATCATAATAAAGCTGTTCATTAAAGATTTTTCGATGAAGTCCTTAAATTCGCTTTATTAATCAGCTTGAAAAGATATATCAAATGCGGGTATATACGTACACTACGCAATACTATTTCTTATTATTACATTAATTAAGTAAGAACACACAATGCAGGATAAGACCAGATCGACCGCTCATGAAGAATATAATAAAATTGCTGTAAAGTTTGGCCGAAAATATCCAAAATCTTACTTTGTTTTCTTTTCAAAGAAGGGCAATAAAATTGTTGTGTAATATTTATTTTTTTAAATATACTTATAACAAATTAAAGAATTCAAATTATTGGAAATCCTCTTTTGCGATATTAAGTGCGTACTTAATTTATATTTCACCCTATGCAAGTGTAAAATAAATACTATCTAAGGTTTCAGTAGGTACTGCAAGCATTGCTAAATATTTCTCGTTCTGAAGCACTAGCTCCATCTACCATACCGGTGTTAAATGAAATATCCGCGTACATCTGGTAACTGTGACGTACTAAAATAAAAATTTGTGATTATTATTAAATAGATGTGCTTCTAATACATCCACTAGATGTTTTGAAATGTGAAGCAGCATAGGATGCGCGATTGAAAATTTAAATATTTTTCAAGGCAACACTGAAACAATTTAGTTTTTTTCCTTCTGGCATCATCACATCCGTTCACAAAATCAATAATAACTAAGAACCAACCGGAACACGCCGTTGTTCCAAACTAGGAGAGCATGCGCGTTACGTACTCACCACTCTTTAAGTTACATCATAGATTTAGGATGTACAAGATACACAATAACGGCTCGAAGACATGACCAAAGAAATTTAAACATGTGTTGGTTGACGTCTATGTGTGGGTTAAAAATAGCGTTGTCAAAGACGCACTTTCACATTATCGACTGATTCAGTTGTATACCTACTAATAGTATAGGTATTTAAAACACTTTCTTATACTTCTGATTAATTATTTATGGCATTGATGAAATCAATAGTTGTTTATATTAGGTAAACCGAAATAGTCGGTAAGAAATCGCATTCTAAGCAGTTCTATAAACAATGAGATGGTAAAATGTATTCCTCGTATATTCTATTATATATATATGTATATAATAGAATATACGAGGGTATGTATATTTTATTAATAAAAATAAAAAAAAATGAAATATGATCTATGATTTATACCTATAAGACAAAAAGACATGACTTTTGTTTTGACTGATGGAATGAAATGAAACAAATATCATATTAGCAACTTTTAATTTGGTGACATTTAGTTATTTAAAATACTATGTAGTGCAACAAATTTTTTGTTGTCGTCATTTGCCGTCAAAATGTTTGCTGCAGATAGTGGAGCTCTTACTGGGAGTCCAATCTGGTCTGTCTATAGTCCGGATCCACTTTTTACACAATGCTGGGTTGCTTGGAAACCTAGAAAAATTATCAGTTACTTAATTACCAAATTGACGTAGATACTGAGTTCCCAATGTGAATATAATTATAATTTAACATAACTTGGCTAAATAACTTTGTCTTCGTGTCATGATGTCGCTAAAAGACGATTAAGTTTTTATCGATACTCGTGACGTCACCGCTTTGTCAAGCACTAGCGTAACCAAACTATTTACTATTTTACACAATATTTTCCCCAATTCTGTTTATAATCACGATGTATACTTAGAAAGATCAAATATAATCAATATACTATTGTAAATATATTTTTCTAAGCTGATTACTAGCAACAATTTGACAAAATATGGTTTGAAAAAATCTAATGATAAAATCGTATTTACCTCTGAAAAGTGTATTTATTCGAATTATTCCGTCGTGTAACCTCACAATCACGTACAGAACAAGTCAACTCAATTGCACAATTAATATTCTCGATTATAATCCAAGGTTTAATTCATAAATGCACAAATTTCACTGCGACGTAGAATAGACCGGGACGCTAAGGCCTCTTACTCGCAAAGACATTGACATATCGGTGCTTCATTCGCTGTCTCTTTTTCTCTCGGGCGGTTTGAATTTGAGCAGGATTTCTCGCTCCCACGCTTTATGTATCTTTTGCGTAGTCAAAAAATTCTAAATCTATGAGTTACATACACAAACTAGTTACTTAATAAAATTAGAGGGATATTAAATTTATTTTGAGAATTCCAATTCATATATAAAAAAAAATAATATATACAATCAGTATATGTATATCCCTCAATAAATAACTGAATGAATAAATATCATTACGCCCGTAAACCCCCAAAGGGGTAGGCAGAGTCAAAAGGGGCATTTTTACAAAAATAGTCAATATTCCTATTGTATTGCAGGAAGTCATAATCCTTATACCACTTAGTCCAAATCGCTATTCTTAAGTTAGGTACACTTAAAACATAGGTCGAGAATACTTTTTTTTAATTCAACCGACAGTTATTAATACTACTTAGTATAGTATATTTTTATACAGTACAGTAACTACCTCAATAATATCAATATGATTCATTTTCATCCAGGAATGACAGACCGATTGGTCGAGTAATCAGAGACCTTGGCTACGAAACCAAGGGTCGCGGGTTCGAGTCTCGCTAGGGGCAAATATTTTGTGTTATACATGGACATTTGTACTGAAGACATGTATGTTTACTAAAGTAAATCTAGCCGTTACATAGTAGGTATCCATAGCACAATCATACACGCTTAGTAACTATGTAAATTAGTGTGTCAGTCCGATGAATCTATTTATTTGTTAGTTAGTTATTTTATTACAACTGATTTAATTTTGTTAATCCAAATTTAATAAAATGTTTTAATATATACTCAGTAAATTGTATGCAAAAATATAACAGATACCCATATACAAAAACACACATAGGTATAACGTTTTAACGACTCAAATGATCGCTGATAGGTAAAAATACTTATACAAAAATAGTAAAAATGTGTGACGTCGAGTACCTATAATTTTTTGTATTGTTATTAATTTCTATATTTACTTCATTGTCCATATTTCAATCTGTAGATTTATAGCGGAGGCTGATTGGCTGCGATGACAATAACAGGTTATTATTAGTTCGTTAGAGCTTAAACGCCTCCTTGCACACACGTAGATAATATATAATTTATTAAAAATAAAATAAATGTTGAAAGAGATGAAACCAGAACGGACAAGGATAACGGTTGATGATGTAGTGCTGGAACAGGTGAATGAAATTGTATATCTAGGATCTGCATTTAGCAGAGATGGAAGGTACTCCACTGATATAGAAAGAAGAGTGAATGCAGGGAATATGGTGAATGGAGGGTTAGGAAAACATCTAGGCAGTAAAGTCTTAGGCCAGAAGACCCAGTTTGCTATACACAATGCGGTGAGCCTGATTCCTACGCTAACATTATGGAAGCGAGAGTTGGGTATGGTAGAAAGAGCATGAAAGAAGAATAAACGCGGTCGAGATCTGCTGCGAAAAATCTACGGTGTATCGCTCACAGACTACGTTCGGAATGATGATGTAAGGAAGAGAATCGGTCTGAAAGACAGTTTCGGAGTATTGGTAAGAAGAGGCATGCTCCGGTGGTTCGGACATGTGGAAAGAATGTATGACGAAAGATTGACTAAACAGATATACAATGCGAAAATGGAACGTTGTAGGAGCCGGGGAAGGCCCAGGCTCACCTACCCTGACCAGATTAGTCGTGTATTAACAGAAGGTGATGTTAGGAGTCATAAAAACCGTAGAGCTTTTATGAAAAGGATGAATGTTAAAGAAGCGAGTGAGGTGTGCAAGGATCGTGTCATATGGCGTTCGGTTCTCTCTGCCTACCCCGCTAGGGAAGTGGCGTGAAGTTTAGTTAGTTAATTAGTTTAAAATAAATGTTTATTAATTTTAGGTATGTGAGCATTTATTTACAAATAAGACACTGGCCATTAACGCTGCATTAGAAAAAAGGCTGTCACCTGCCGAAAAAAATTGTTATTGTTTTTGTCCCGCCTCATAGAGAAAATACTGCTTTTTTAAATTGTAATTTTTAACATCGAAAATTGTTTCGAACCTCTCGTGTAATTATTCTACATAAACCTCACCATGAAGATATCATAAGGCAGTGTGAGATCAGCGTTACTATTCGGGTGTGTGGTTGAGTGCAAACGGCCCTGAGTGATTTTTTTGAGGGAAGCATCTTACTGTTGTCTGTGGTTGCCTGCACGCGGGATATTTCCAGAGACACGGCTTAATTGGTTTCATGCTATCATGAATTCTACCCTCTTATTATTATTGCATTTAGCTAAATCAAATGTAAACGTAAGGGGAAATACTTTATACTTACATTAACAGAAAATAATTACCTAAACTCGTTTTAGTCTAACCAGCTAACTGCTTAACAGTTTTTGACAAGTTTGATGGCGCATTCGGTTGTGACCCTGCCCCATGCGCCAAGAGTGGGTTCGATTCCCACCCAGGACAAATATTCATATGATGAATACTTGTGTTTGTTCTGTGTCTGGGTGTTAATATCCAATATTTATTTAGGTATAAGTATACTTATTTGTAATACCACTGCTGTTTCTGATATACGTAACACAAGTGCTTAAGCTTCTTACCTCGAAGTCAGATCAATATATATATGAAGTAGTCTGATATTCATATAAAAAAAAAATCCTTTTTAAATTTCCCTAGCGGGGTAGGCAAAGAGGACCAAACTCCATACGGCACAGTGCTTACACACATCACTCGCTTCTTTAACATTTAAAATCCATTTCATACAAGCTCTACGGTTATTAAGAACATAACATCCCGCTTAGTCAAGGCCAGATTTTCTTTCTTTCTTTACTGCGCTCTTTTGAATCAATTTAAAACTCCCCCATAACGCACCAAATGGAACGTGCTGATTAAGCTGTGCGGCATTTGGAATAAACAACTAATAGGAATTATTATATTGTTCATTATTATTCATGAACAATATAATAATTGAAGTTACTAATAACAACCAATCATTTTTGTGTTGAATGTACATAAATACGAGCGTAATTTATATTTTAAGGGACCGCATAAAACATGAATTAGGGAGACAAAAAGGAGTCATATCAGTCACTTTAGTATCCAGCTACATTCGGAGAGGTCGCCCCCGTGCCCCTGGTTTAGCTTATCCCGAGCACTCGGCTCGATGTGAACCGAGAGCTTTCCTATGTGACTTCGGACTCCCAACAGTACTCCCTCGCGGATCCTATTTATGCAGCCCCGAGCAAAAATGTTGATAGCGCGATGCAGGAACCTTTTCTGATTTTGCTAAATTGTGGCCGTTCTACGCTACCTTTTCCCTTGAGATTGGTACCAAATTGTAGAGGAAGGTGTCGCCAAATTTTTGTTACATTTTTCATAAAAAATGTTTGCTTCGTTTAGGAAAAAAACAGGAAATAAAAATTGTATAGAGAGTAAAAGTGAAATCCCAGTGGCCTACTAAGGACGGGGTTTAAAGGGCGCAGCGCACGCACCCTCTAAATCATTATAATTTACATCAAAGAAAGTCTTTAAACGGCTAACAACTAATATAATGTAGGTGGGAGTTAGGGGTCCCGTGTTTGAACAAAGAGACACAGCGTTAAATTATTACTGTTGGATTAAATTGGTCTTCTTCCTAGGGTTCTTTCCCATACCTAGTCGGGATCTGCATCGCCCATGATCAAGTGATAGCTAGTCCGATTATTGCATTAAAGCGACTCCTGTCTGATCGCCTATTGTCCGCCATTTGAGAAATAATCAGAATAAGGTCCTTTCGCAGCTTTTCTTACCATGACTTTTCTCTACTACCGAATTTGTTGTCCTACCCAGATGGATTTGGAAATTTCGAAGATTTCAACCAGGTCCATGAAGTTATCACCCCTTTTTTAAATTGGTATATAGGGAGAACTACATACGAGATTATGTACTAGGTACTTTTACTACCTGCCTATCGATCAAATGAATACACACCGTTAAGGCCTCTTTAGTACTTATTACGAGTAGGTACATCATGCAAGACGTTAGGTTCCCGTTTCATCTATTCTGAGTACTTTTCATCTACCACTTCAAACTTCAAAATAAAAAATACCTATACCTACCTGTCTAACATATGAATGTGTATTAATAGTTTTCAGAAAAATATATGTAGAAATATATTTTTGGTTGAAGGTCCCCGCGCCAATGCTATAAGAAGGATTACAAACGCGTCAATCTGTGTAGGTACGTGTTTATCTTTTTGGATTTTTGTATGTCTATTGACCTAATCAGCTGTTCTGATGAACAATTTTTCATGGTAATAAGTATATCCCGGGTTACACTGTTTCGATCAAAATCAATTTAATTAATCAATTGAATCAAACAGAATTAATTATGTTGAATCTGGAAAAAAGACTTCCTTTCCTACACTCTATACAACTAAATTTTTGTCTTAGACCAACATTGAAGTATACTACACTTTATCAAAATGATAAATAAATATCGGATAACATCGCATACTTTGGTCTAATTCCGAGTAAGTATATAAATGATGCGTTTGAAAAATCTTCAAACAATAAAATAATAAGTACGACAACATCGCACTAGTTTCTTACCTATTACACATCGTTACAGACGCCTATGACAATGCCTTTTAAATTCTGTGATTTATTTAAATATATATTCTTGGTCCATACCTATCAGAGAATAAGTAAATTAGTCTGAGTTGCGATAGTAAAGGAAATCTAATATCAGACATGGTAAGAGTAGATAATTCCATTCAGACTTAACAAATAGAGTAAAGTGTGTAGATATAAGGAACCGCTGTTTTACAGAAACATTTTTAGTCCAGTTAATAGTTCAAATATAAACTCATCCAATTTATTGTCACTATTAATAAACAGAATGTTAAATAGCTGTACAAGAGTAGTTACAAAAACAGTTGTGTAGATACAAAACATTCTAAAAATATAATCAAAATATAATTTCTTACATTTGAAAATTTGTTAAATATTTTAAGACAGCGGGGCCCGTATTTTCATTGGCGCCCTGGAGACCGTAGTCCGTCCATAATGATAGTAAAAGTAAATTTTCTGACAGCCGGTGTTGCCAAGGAAATAAATACGGGTGCTTTTTGAATATCCGACGGGATGCATCGTAGGGGTGGGTTTAAGTGGTACTCACGATTCTTTTGGCACTGAAGCATTGTCAATGTTGAAATTTCCGATAATGAATAAAGACGAACTATGAAGATCTGACAATCATTTTGTTTCTGATTGTGAGAAAGCTTTGAGTATCAAATTATAAAGAGGAATGGATATTTTATATGTCTGAATAATATAAAAATTAAATTAATAAAAAAGTGAGATATTGTAAAGTTCTGAAAATATTTGAAAATGAAATAAAATTAGAGTATTTACATCTTGATACATATAGATATTTAATTTTTATATTAAGACTACCTACGTTTTCTTCACGAGAAAAAGCGAAGTTGTTTGTACAAATTCGTTTTATCGTAGGTATTTTTTAATGAATATCCATTAATTTATTATTTCCTGTTTTTCAAGGATCCATTATATGTAACCAAAGTCCGGATAGGTATGTAGCAAAACTCACTGATTACTAAAAAATAATTTCATGATAGGTATGGCCTTAACAATGACGTCTATATAGGTACATTTGTCTCACAATTTCTATTTCCTCACACGCACTAAGTCGTGTCACTGGTATTTATCACCTATTTTACAAAAACTGAATACAGCAATAAAAATTGTTTCTATTCCTGGTCAAGTGGTAGGTATGTCAATCACCTTTGGTGGTGATAGATATTTTACCGTTACGGGCGTCTGTTGTACCTATTAGCAGCGGGAGACGTTAATAGTTTTTGTAAAAGCATTTTAAAAATGATTTCCATGAGAAACACTCTATAGGCAGTTATTGGTGTTAAACATACGATAATGTAGGTACCTGTTCGTTTAAATCGCCCCTTAAACTTAGATCGGCTGAATTAGATCACCCTTTGAAATTAATCTAGCTGGTATCATTTATGCAGCAATAGATCAATATCGTTGACCAATCGTCACATTACTTTCGCTTTTATTCGGGCAAGCGCAGATTGCGTCAAACTGGCGCGCAAGTGCAGAAATGCACTCTCCTTGTGGAGGGCTTTTGAAATCCTCCGAATGAAGTTATGGATCCGATGATCGGATATTCGGTTCTCTACGCCAGTTAAGCAATATTGGCTGTTAAATAGGAATCGAAGAAGTACATTGCTTTTATTAGACTACTCTTAGTATACCTATCAGTACGCTGTAGGTAGATACAAAAGCATCGAAAGAATGATTGTGTCCATGACATACACGAATATTTGTCTCTATTGATAAAATAAAGAAATGCCTATTTTTACAATACGTTGTACACTGTGACCAAATATATTGGTCCTTGCACCCCACTGACTTGTAATTTCGGTCTATTCCATAGGCTGTTCACCGTAGTGTTGGACGCCTACGAATTTCCACAAGCTTATATACAGCTGACTAGTAGATATCTAGTAAACCGTAGAGCTTGTAAAAAAGGATCATGAATGTTGAAGAGGCGAGTAGGGTGTGTAAGGACCGTGCCGGTTGGCATTCGGTACTCTCTGCCTACCCCGATAGGGAAGTGGCGTGAAGTTTAGTTAGTTAGTTGATATCTACTATTTATTATTACTTTAGGCTACTACAAACTGTTGAAAGAGACATTTTCGGGAATTTTTAATTATTAAATCAAATTCAAATAATAATGTCTTCAGAATAAAATTGTAAACGATGTAGAGGTCATGTCGATAGGATAGGTAGAGCCCAATGAGCAGTACCTAAACTCTTTAAACTACTTTAGCCAATAACAAAAGAATTGACCAATGACTAGTTAATCGCCTAAACGAGCAATAATCTAATAAGCAACATGCTTTTAGTCACATTCCCCGCAGTGGCGGATTTACAGTGTTGGCCGCCCTAGGCCCCAGGCCATAACTCTCAGTACTAAAGCGTCATTACTTAATTTTTATCACGATTACGACACTACTGGGCCTTAGGGTAAATCCGCCACTGATTCCCCGACATACCTGGGCAAAAAACACAGTACATTGTTTTTAAGAGCGTATAAGTGTATTAAAAAACTATACCGTGACATGCTCGATTTCTACTGTGTATACCAGTAAAAAATCTGCCACATTTCTTTTACATGAATACCTACCTACATAGATGCTATACTTTTCACTGTATCAGATTCACCGTATCCATGTTTTGTTAATTATACATGCTATTATATTTAGATGTTATATTCATCTCGATATTGACAAACATTGATACAAAATTATGTAGGTACCTTTAATTAAGTCACGTAGTAGCCAGTTCCCGCATTGAGAATCTTAAGATGTTGATCCAAATACATTTATGTTTGTGTACACATACATACACATAAATTATAAAATTTAAACCAGTAAGTAAGTATATTTTAAAGCAATAGAACATGTTGTTTAAGTCCCATTTTATATATAAATCGCTCTAACTATGTAACAGTACATTTATTTATTGTATTTTTATTTTTAATGATTGTTCAAACATGCTACTATTGTTGGTATTTGTTTTATGCCATTTTCATGGTCCTCACGCAATCAAGTTACCCAACTTGCTATTGCACGTTCGTTAGTAAAGTAAAGTTGGTCTAGTGGTCCGAGACTCCGGTAATACATGACCATGCATATCACGATGCCCGCAATTCCCGAAGGGCAGTAGGCAGAGTGAAAGGGGCAGTGAGAGTCTGCTTGAACACTTTAGGCCAAAATAAAAACAAGTAAAAAGACAAGTGGCTTACTCGTCGCCTACACAATCCTACATAACCCGATATACGATTTATGAGGCATATTATTTTCCCCCGACTTTTTCGTTTAAGACCAACATTTCTTTTTTATATTCTTTCTGGTAGATCCTATGACCCTAACGGCTATGGTATTCGATTTAATCCAAATAAAAGTTTCATGATAATTTATTTCACAAAATTAAATGATTCATTCATAAACCCAAAAACATTGTCATTAAGACACAAAAATATCATTTTTTTCTAGGATCACATGTAGGCTATGTTCTTGCATAGTCTACATAATTAGTGTAGCAAATTTCATAACAATAGGTTAGGTATATGGTTTGACTGGCAGACATACTTGAAGAATATTACGTGTATCTTCTTTCGAGGTTCATTCAAGCGAATTTATTGTACTTATAAATATTTAACGTTTAAATCATGAAACACACTTATAAACATGAACTAACATTTAATGCCTACTCGAATATCCTCTGAAATGATTCTTGTTTCTGTCAGCAAGATAAAAAAAAGTCGGTTAAAAATGAACATTCTCTGAATATTTTTTATTTGCTTAACAAATATCATTTTAGAGTTCATATTTCCAATTAAAAGGTCACAAAGGGAGGTTCCCGCAATAATTGGGGTGCCAAATCAAAAAACCTCCTCGCGGTGCACCCTGGGCAACGCGGGCCGGTGAGCATTCCCATGGAGCTCGCCGGTCAGCGGCTAATATTTTGGCAAAACCCGTAAGCCCGCCTTGCACGCCCGTGGGCCCGGAGGTTCGATTCTTTCCTGTTGGTCTTCAGTTACTTTCCTTCTCATATTCCTCATATCCCTACTTCTTTCTCTGTCTCTGTTTTCTATTACAATCTTTTCCCTAAGAACCACGAGGATTTTTTAGAGAGGTGGACACCTCTCTAAAAAATCCCAACCCCAAGATCTCGCGTGCCGAGGGGGTGCATGGGTGGTGGAGTCCACTCGCAAGCGCTGAGGGATCTGAGTGAATGTACAAGAGGGTCCTTGCCCTCTTTAATCAATAGGCGAAGCTGTGGATCAGCCTAATTCTAATAATGGCGGATTGTAAAAATTTACTAACCCAGGAAGGTACCACCAATGGTGGAGAATCCTTCCCGGCGTCTTTAGATGCCGGCTGCCTCTCGTACTCTGGGGGGGGGGGGGGGCAACAACCGCCTCGTGGGTGCAAGCCCGTGGCCCTTCGGGCAAAGAGATGACGTGGCGTGTGACTCGCCGGTGTGTATTGGGGGAGAAGCGCGCAATGCGCTGTTGGATGGGCTGGATGTTTTGTCGAGTGAGATTTCTCACCCGGCGACGATCCCGGTTCCTTCTTATGACTTACCAGAAGGTCTTGCCGATACTTCTACCGGTAATTGATTGCGTGTCCTGCGTAGCTCGACCCTGGGAGCATCGACTGCAGTGTTATCGAAGCCAACCCCGGGTCTTACTAGGGATGTGAGGGTGGCGTTGACCCATGCTGAATACACCAGAGACGCGAAATCGGTTTGTTCCGATACTGAAATGGACGAGGAGACTGGTACTCGCCGTAAGATGCCATTGACGACGTTTATGGACTCAACAGAGTCTGATCTGGAAAAAAATAGAAATGGCTCCACTAAGTAGTATTTAACTACTTAGTGGAGCCATTTCTATTTTTTGGCTCCACTAAGTAGTTAAATACTACTTAGTGGAGCCATTTCTATAGGGCTCAGTAAAGCTACAGCGGAACTCTCAGACTAAAACAGTGCTGCCGAAGAAGAGCGCAGCCGAACTCAGCGGAATAAGTTTGACGAGCTCGATGGCGCATTCGGTAGTGACCCTGCCCCATGCGTCAAGAGTTGTGGGTTCGATCCCCACCCAGGACAAATATTCGTGTGATAAATACTTGAGTTTACATCACAACCAGCAGTCGCTTCTAGCTCCCAGAGCATCGAGGCTTCGCAAACCTCCACACAAGAATCGTCACGAGGACAACCCTTAGAAAGTGAATGGGTCCTGGTTGAGAAAAAGAGCAGGAAAAGAAAGAAAAGAAGAGCGCCGCATCGACATCTGCAATGGGTGCAACAGCATCTGGGGCCACATACGCGTCTGCCCTAAAGTCGAATAAAGGGTCTTCTAAGCCCAAAGCTAATAGGCTGCTTTCTCCGCGATCATCGGCCGTCGTGATAACACTACAAACCGAGGCCATTGATATGAAATGAAATAAAATAATTTATTCTGCAAGTGGATTCATAACAAATTCTTTTGCTCGTCAAAAATTACCTATCAGTATCTCGACGTGAATGGCCTGCTGAGAAGAGGTGCCGCAAGAAACTCAACAGATGGCCTTTTTTAAATACGTTTATATGTACTTATTTATCTAATTTAGTGACATTATAAATCAAAAATATAAATTTCACTGTGCATGCGAGCAGACTATCCTGTCAAATATTTTTGTCATTTAAATAATCTTCTACTTTGTAGTAACCCTTTATCATTAAACATGAGTTAATAAAAATCTTAAACTTATTTATAGGTAATTCAATTACATTTTGTGGCAATTTATTATATATTTTTATGCTAAAGTATAGAAATCGCCAGTTTGCGCGAAAGTTCTAACAGAGCTCGGCGGGCTTTCACGCGAAGTCGTCGGCGTGCGTCGCGAGATCTTGCATCAGAGGCTCAACTGCACGAGGCCTACAAAGAGGTTAAGAAAACCTTACAGCTGGCCATTGCCCAGGCTAAGGAGCAAGCCCGCACGGAAATGCTGGCAGAGCTCGATGGAGACGTCCGTATCGCATGGCGCGAAACAAGCTCCGCGCCCAAGCGCTCCCCATCACTGAGACTTTAGAACCGAAGCTTCTATCCCAAGTTGTAGGTGGCCTATTCCCGGAGCGCACCGATCATATCCCACCGGACATGCCTTCGCCAATGAATACCGTGGCAGAAGCGGATATTCCACCAATCACCATTGTGGAAATAAAAAAAGCTGCCGAACGCCTTAGAGCTCGCAAAACAACGCCGGGTCCAGATGGTGTTCCAGGACGAGTTCTGAGCATCTTCCTGGAATATTTAGGCGAGGAATACCGAGAACTACTCAACCGCTCTATTGTAACTGGGCAGTTCCCGAGGATTTGGAAAGAGGGCCGCCTCTGTTTGTTACGGACAGAGGGTCGAGATCCGGACACTCCTTCCGCTTATCGGCCAATTGTCCTTCTGGATGACGCGGGAAAACTCTTCGAGCGAGTTCTGTTTTCCCGCACCTAACCTTTCAGCACCTAAACCATATCGGAATGTAGCTGGCAGACGAACAATTTGGATTCAGGGCGGAATCCCACTATAGACGCCCTGCCATCGCTTAAAAACATAACTCACGAAGCGGTGGAAAACAGAGATGTGGCCCTGGAGATTTCACTCGATATCGCCAACGCGTTCAACCGCCTGCCGCACAAAACCATCGAGGAGGGCCTTGGGTTCTTTACCCCCTTTATGCTTGCGGCGGCGGTTGAATGACTATCTCCAGGCCCGGGAGGTCCTAATGATCAATAAGACGGAAGATATGATCAGGCGTTCTGTTGGCTGCGGAGTTCCACAGGGTTCGGTTCTGGGTCCGACTCTGTGGAATCTAGGCTATGACTGGGTATTGCGGGGCGAGCTCATTCCAAGGATGCGTGTCCTCTGTTACGCCGATGACACCTTGGTTGTAGCGATTGGACAGAATTATGCAGAAGCGGCACGGCTGGCCACAGTTGGTACTTCATTGGTCATCAATCATATCCGGGCGTTAGGTCTCAAAGTCGCCCTCGAGAAAACCGAGGCCCTACTCTTTCGTGGGCTTCAAAGAGGCCCACCACCAGGGGCCCAAATTGCAGTTGAGGGGTTTACCATCAAAATCAAGGCCCAAATGAAGTATCTGGGCCTGCATCTTGACGGCCGCTGGAAATTTGAAGGACATTTTAAGACTCTAGCTCCAAAACTAGTGGAAACCGCGGCAGCGCTAGGCCGACTTCTCCCCAACGTCGGGGGACAGAGTATGAGTTGCCAGCGCCTCTATGCTGGTATAGTCAAGAAAATGGCATTGTATGGGGCACCCATCTGGTATGACGCCTTGAGTTCTTACAACAGAGCCTCGCTGCGAAGACCTCAGCGAATCGTGGCGGGGCGAGCAGTCCGGGCGTATCGCACTGTTGCTTTCGACGCAGCTTGCGTCCTTGCTGGAACTCCCTCTTAGGAATTAGAGGCGGAGGTACTCGCACTTGTCTATCATCATCAGGCAGCAAGTCGCGACAGAGGGGACCGCCTAGCCCCTGCCGAGATCGAGCGCGCACGGCGTGAGGCGCGGGCAGATGTCATGGTCCGATGGTCAGAAAACCTTGCGATGGTGACCTACGGCCAGAGGACTATTGAGGCCGTCCGACCAGTTCTGATGCCTTGGACTTATCGGAAACATGGCTCGCTCACCTTCCGGCTGGTACAGGTACTCACTGGCCACTGTTGCTTTGGTCAGTACTTGTACCGGGTGGCAAAGAGAGAGCCGACACCTGTCTGCCACGAGTGCGGAGCGGATGAGGACACGGCACAGCACACTTTGGAGGTATGCGCAGCTTGGAGTCCGCGGCGCTACACACTTGCTACAGTAGTGGGAGCCCACCTCTCGCTAGGCAGTGTTATAGCCACCATGCTCAGCAGTGAGAGGTCGTGGGCGGCTATGGTCTCCATCTGCGAAGACGTCATGTCTCAAAAGAGAAAAGAAAAGAGATTGCTGAAAGGGCACGTAAGAACAACGCTCTCGCTGACCCGATCCGGCGCAGATGGACGGGCAGTCGGAGGAGGAGGTTCGCCCACCTCCTTCCACCATCTTAGCGGACCGCGTCGGTGAGGGCCGGGGTCCCCCTCCCGCATTGCACGGTTCTGCCGGTCTTGGAGACGATTTCCGTGTGCCGGATCGTCTCCCCCCAGGCGCGGGAGGCCCAGCTCTGGCAGGGCCAACACTGGGCTGTTCACGGTGGTTTAGCGTTGCGCGATCCCGTGGGCACCTTACATAAAGGCGTAGACGGTACATCCCAGGGGTTTAGTTGGTATACCCCGCCCACTACCATCTTGGGCGAAGCAGGGTCCTCCTATTATCTTGAGGGCCCCGGGAGTCCGACACACCCCGCTGATTCCCTCCGGTTTTAGCGGAACGGTGCGTAAAGCATTTCCCTGGGTCAACAAAAAAAAAAGGTTCCCGCAATAATTGTGCTTGTTATGCCTCATTGAATTCCTTTACTTGACTTATTTTACTACTGGTACTTGCATAATACGAGTAAATTGTTATGCATTGTAAAGGTTCTTGACAACCTAAGTATATCGTCTCTTGAAGTTTTTTTTTCTCTTTCTACAGCTAGGTTTGTAGAAAATCAAGTGCGCATGCGTACAAATGGGGCAGGCGTTCTTTAATTTAGGGGTACCACCACGGTACCACAAACAGACGCGCTGTTTATATGTACTGAAATGTGATAAGTATAGTGATACTTTATTATTTTCTTTCACATAAATAGTAAATAGTATTTCAAATTCAAATTCAAAATTTCTTTATTCATGTAGGCTTTAAAAAAAGCACTTGTAAATCGTCAATTTTACAAAATCTTTAGAGCAATGTGAATCTACCACCGGTTCGGAATGCTGATTCTACCGAGAAGAAACCGGCAAGAAACTCGGTAGTTACTCTTTCCAGCGTCAAAATATACATGAGTAATATACACTTGTTTAAATGTTCTAAACCAAATCATACAATCAATGACTGTGCGAGATGAGATAATATGATTACAATAAAAGTGTAAGATTAACCAGAGCAGAATTTTGAATTTGAATTTGAAAGGGGTCAATGTAGCTTATAGAACTGTAACCAACATTTGCAACACCAGAAGTTACTACAGGGGAGGATAATATCATCAGGGAGCTCATTCCTCATCCCGAGCGTACGTAGGATATATTATGTTGAGCGATTGTTTAATATGGTCACAAAAGAAGGAAAAGCCTCTCTCTCTCTATATTTCACATTTATAATATACCATTTTAATAAACCTTAATTAAATAAAAAAAAAAATTCGTTAGTTTTCCTTTTATCAAAATGTAATAACATGTCAGTTATGTATGATTATAGACACATTTTAATAAGTACTTGACTGTATCAGACATCTATGTAAATTACATTGACCCCTTGCCAGCAAGTTGGCTATACTTATATTCTTTAGCTACTTTTTCTAATAGTATAATAACTAAATATCATAGAATATAAATGTGCTACTACTGGGACAATGGTAAGTTCGTAAGGCTGTTTAAAATGAAATATTTGCGCAGTGCCTCTAGGGTGCGACAGCCCTACCCGACTTGACTGATTGCCTGATGTGGGTCGGGCACATAGTATCTAACAAAGCAATACGAGCAGATCTTGGAATTGCGGGTTCAAATCCAGTAAAAAATAATCCTATTACATAATGCCTATTAGCCTTTTTTTTTTTTTTCTAAAGTAAGCTATGTTTTTGAACGCAATTCGTATACAAAAAGTCCTGTATATAGTATATCAGGGATTATTAGTACTAATTAATTAATAAAGTAAAAAATAAGCACAAAGATAAAACAATCCTATTGTCAGAGATATTTGATATTTTTTCCAAAATTTTCCATCAACTGGCTTTATGAAATGTCATGCGTCGAAATCATCTCGATTATTTTTTAGAAGAGCTACACGTCCCATATTTACAAAATTTGATTCTTCAGAAGCGGATAGGAATAATCTAGTCCTTTACGTGACTTTTAGTTGGTCATATTGTTAGGTTTGGGAGTTATTCACAAAAAACCTGCATCGCGCTATTGAAGTTTTTCCGTCGCGTCGGTATATATACCGGAGACGTTGTAAGTCAGTCGGAGAGTCCGGGGTCACGAGGGAGCCGGTCGAGGGGGGCCGGGAAAATCCCCTGCGCCGGCACTCGGACAGTGTCGGCATTCCGCAGCAGCTAACTCAGTGGCCACTTTGACTCTCTTTTGTATTTCCGTTACGTAATAGAATGATTAATAGAACAAAATAATAGTTCGGAAAGTTTTATCGGGAAAAATTAAAGAGGATTTAAAAAATGTTGTTATGCCTTCAGATTTCTGTATTTACTTAGGTAAGATATTTTCGTAAGTGCAACAACTTTTTCATGTGAATAAAGTGTTTACGTTTAACATTGAGTTTTATGTGGTTCCTAAAATTAGTCAAAGGTCCTATTTTTTTTATTTTTTATTTTACATATCATTCATGATACTCGTATAATAATTGAGCAGTCTCTACCTTGTTCTGTTGATTATATTCCACCTCAGTTTTGGAAAAGCAAACCAATCTGGATCAAAATCAGGTAAAGTAATGGGCAGTATTTACTACGAAATGAATAAATAATTAGCTATGTAACAATGCGTTACATGATATATATTTGATGCCAAATTTATTTTGGGTCAGTGTATAATGGGTTCGACCTTCGTACCTTGCGGGTTCAAATCCATTGTAAGTACCTATCTGAAATTTTGCATTTTTGATATCATTAGTATTTACGAACCTAAAGATATCAAAAATGCAGATATCAACTCGACCTATTGTTATTTTAATATATTTTTTTATGTCTTTATAACACAACTGTAACAATATACCTACTTACTTAATTTTTTTTGAAATATATCACTTATTAAATATTTTTTAGGTACATATAATAATGATAAGAAGATAAGAACAACAAGCTAAGTTTAATATTCAGGATCTCATTAATACCTACATCCTGGGTTTGTAGCAAGACTAGTAAAATGCTACGGTCTACGAGCACTAAGATTTTCACTTTACCGTTTACACTTGTATATTTTCAGCCTTGCTTTAACACGGGTCTGACCAGTGGCGGATTTACCGTAAGGCCCGGTAGGCCCGGGCCTAGGGCGGCCAGATTTAGGGGCGGCCCCAATCGTGTAAAAAAAAACTTATTATGGCGTATGGTGGGCGGGCTGCACTGTATGGTGCTACGCGAGTCGAAATTTAAAGCCGACATTGATCCCTCTAGTCCGAAATAAAACTCATTTAGAGCTCAATAGTCCGATTAACACCTACACTAGACCCTGAGGTCCTACTGTGCATCGAGAAATCCGATTTTGCACCTAATATAAGTCCGACGATATCTAAAATATAAACATTTTTCATCGATGCAAGTAAAATAAATTATTATTATTAATAATATTATAATAATTTCAATAACTAGAATAAAGAAAAAGGTACAGTTACAAACGATTAGTTACATATGAATTGTTTTATTTATTTTGAAACAATTTTAAAATCACTAAAGGGAAATTTAAAAAGGTATACAAAATTTCAATCTGCTGCCACAGGAAGTTATAAACCGACCCATAGATTTAGAATTTTTTGACTAAATCTATGAACCGACCTATGCACAAGTTTAAGATATAAGTACATAAAAAAAAATCTCATGCAAAAAGGTTATTATAAAGTTGAAGTTTTCTTCAATGACAAAAACCGATCGACTACGAGTGATTAATTAGTCACTAATATTAATAGTTTTAATTATCCATGTGTAAATTAAAATCGCCTATTTTATGAAATTAATCATGACATCACAATTTTATGTAATAATTTACTGAATTTTAATTATATGACATTGCCTATAAAGCTTTGAGCTGTGTTCTACAGTTGACTTGTTATTATTATTTTAATTTTTCAATTTTTCTCTGACTTACCTGAGTAGTCATGCTCACTAAAATGACGCTAGAGTGGTGGCGCTATGTGGCGGGTCGTTATATTCCCTAAAATATGGTTGAGTGAAGCGATGGCTGGCACATACGTCATGCTTGGGAACAGGTGCCGCCTTGGGGGACAGGTCTGCTCTGGTCGAGTCATATTTTTTTTCTTAGTAATTATATAATTGTACATTTTTATTTTCGTATTTCACACCAGGCCCACTTTGTAAGATGGTTCAAAATTAAATATGATTCTTACAACTTTGTTAATACTGTTGCTGAAAAGAGTAACTATCGAGTTTCTTGCTTGATTCTTCTCGGTAGATGCTACATTCCGAACCGGTGGTAGAATTATATCGCTTTAACAGTTTTTGACGATTTATTAGTGTTTCTTTGAAACCTATATAATAAAGAATATTTTTTCTTTGACTTTAACGGCTGACTGGATAACCGCAATCCAGAAACCGGTGCACACCTCTCTTTACCCTTAGCCCACTATGCCGATGTTGCCCTCTTGCTATCACCCGCTGGCGAGAGTTGGTGAGCTTCGCACCATGAAGAGCAACAACTCCCGTCAGTGCAGTCAGTCTCCGCAGGGCGCCTTGTGGCAAGCCGTTGGTGGGTGGCGACACCACGGACCCTACCTCCAGAGGGATCATACAGACATGCGCGATACACACACTTACAGACAGTTACACACCCCCTGCCTCCGCGTTTGCCTTGACCGGCTGGCCAGAGGGGAGTCGCAAGGGCGGAACCTATGCTCCAGGTTAGAAGTGTAAAATGTCATAACGCCGGGGGCACTTGACTGTATAAGTATCTTGCGCCCCGCAATCTTACCTCTCCACAATCTTAGCTGCTTTCTAGTGTTGCCCCGTTGCCGCCCGTATGGCAGCTAGTTAGGGGACCGACTTTTTGGATTAACAAGCGGCGAGTCACCGTCTGCCAACTTAAAATATTTGTAAGAAATTTTCGAGGCAGATGTCCGGTATCTCACTCCATAGCCCAATTTCCTGTCCATAGTAGAACCTCCCTCCATAGGCCCGGTGTATAGTTTCTTTTTTTTCGTAATAGTCCTGCATTAGCCGTATGTCGCCTTTGAGTGTATGTTTTATACTGCAACGAAGGGTAACACCCGGCCGGTGTTACATCACACATTTAGATCAAACTCTCAAAAGGCCTCTACATGTTGGAACCATGTCCCCATGCAAGCCTTAAAGGCCCGGGCTTGTCCTGTGATTGTGCCAAGAGACCTAATAATAATAATCACAATACAATATAATTCCACAATACATATTAATTGTCTTTAATAAGATATTTAAATATTTAACTCGCAATTAAGTGTTGAAGTTGATAAAACTCGTGTAAAAGTTATCATAACCAAGTATGCCAATTTGGCAGAATATTTTAAAGCAAATAACTAGTTGCAACAACTTACGTACCATATTCTTTTGAAATAAAACTATTTTTTTTGCTAAATTTCTAAAACTATTTAGATAAAATTTGGCAATAAAGTAATTTCATTATGTAGTCTATAGTGTGGATACTGAAAAAGGGGCGGCCGATAGCTTGGGGCCTAGGGAGGCCGAGACTGCAAATCCGCCACTGGGTCTGACTCTACGTGCCTTTCGGGCTACGGAACAACTTTATGTATCCACTATCTGTTATTTTTTTATTTATGTAAAGTTGTAGACGATTGTAGAGGAAGACTGTTTGGAAGTGACCTAACTTTTACTCACTCTACATTGGCCTTGACCTAAACACTATCGATTTTAAACAAAACGGCCACTTTATATGTATTTCGTTTGAACCTTAAAATTCACTAAGTCATGAAGATCTGAAGTACCTATTATCACAAATTTTTAAAGTGCGCTCGTATACTTTGCTATATCCTACCAATATCGTACTTCTTATTAGTTGTATTAACTTAATACATACATAACATCACGCCTATAATCCCCGAAGGGGTAAGCAGAGTCAAAGAGGCAGCAGGCCCCTTTAACCACATTCAGCCAAAAACAAAATTAGGCTTGGTTAGATGGAAAATTGTGAACAAGTAGTGGCAAGTGGCTACACGGCAGCTCCTTCAGAGGTGCGCGTGCCGCACTGCGCGGCTCACCTCGTGCGGCGTTGGTCGATGTTGTGCACCCCACGGTCGTAAGGCACGCTCGCATCGTCGAGACGTGCTAGTGGCCTAGCACGTCACGACACCTGGGCGGAAAGAGACGTGCTGAGTGGCCCAAGCACATCTCTCTCCGCCCAGGCGTCGTGGGCACACTCTCGCGCTGTGCCCATTGCTCACAGATAACCTCCAAATTATCTGTGCCTTTGCTATACCAGAGGGACACGCAAAGAGCGTCTTGTCGGGGGAGGCCGCCCTACACCTCAATTTGGGTCACCGGGTGGTGACCCAAATTGAGGGCGAGGCCCTGTATGCGCGGGAGTGCCAGCCTTCTCGCGCCCACCGCAACGCAACGGCAGTGCGCTCCTAATAATTAATAATAATTAATATTTGTATAGTCGCTCGAATCAAATACTAGTCGTTTAAAACATGAATCGAAAACCGATAAAAGTATTGATAACAAAACAAACAAACAAACATAACATCACGCCCATGATCCCCGAAGGGGTAGGCAGAGTCAAAGGGGCAGCATGCCTCTTCAACCACGTTTAGCTGAAAATAAAGCTGGGCTGGGTTAGATGGAAAATTGTGAAAAAGCAGTGACAAGCGGCTAACCTGTCGCCTACACAATCACACACCCAAAATCCGATATATCTACCATTAGTCGCCTTTTACGACATGCTAGGCAAGAACCACAGTTGGCACATTATTTTTAAGTCCCAGACCAACATGGGACAGTGGGCTGGGTTGGATGAAAAGCTGTAAAAAAGGAGTGACAAGTGGCTAGCTCGTCGCCTACTCAATCACATACCCAAATGCCCGTAAACCATTAGTCGCCTTTTACGACATGCTAGGCAAGAACCACAGTTGGCACATTCTTTTTTTTTGTCCCAGATCAACAAGGGCCAAGTCCCAGACCAACATGGGACAAAAGTATTGATAATTCATTAATTAATATTACAAAAAACATTTTGTATGTTTTTTTATAATTTTTGAACCGTCTATGTAAAATACCTACGTCGTCCCTCCATTCTGTACTACTCCTGTCAAAGTATTAAAGGATGAAATTTTGTAACACTTTATTCAAGTAAGGGCCATGAAAATCATGTCATGGCGCTTAGGACCTTTTCGCCGAGAAAAAATTACACGTTTGTAGCAAATCTAGCGCTGCGGTTTTTAGCTACGGTTTAGACGGTTTGTAATTATTTAAGAGCTGCAGCGATTTAAAGCTATAAATTACAAGAAAAAGAACAGTGCAAATATTTTACGTGGCTTCTCTAGTACGTAGTATATTATTACTCTGTGGTTGTACTTTAGATCATACTAGCTGTGCCAGCGGTGTCACCCGCGTTTATGGTTAATATTATAAAGACTATTTCCGTCATACATGATTTCTATGTAACTTTAACCATTAAGGCTGCACACGCGACGGAAGCTTAAAAAATGGAGTAACTTCTCCCGTTTTCCCAACATTTCCCTTCACTACTCTGCTCCTATTGATTGTAGCGTGATGAAAAGTATACTATAACCTGCCCAGGAGTATGAAGAATAATTGTACCAAGTTTCGTTAAAATCCGTCGAGTAGTTTTTGTTTCTATAAGGAACATACAGACAGACAGACAGACAGACAGACAGACAGACAAAAATTTTACTGATTGCATTTTTGGCATCAGTATCTATCACTAATCACTCCTTGATAGTTATTTTGAAAATATATTTCATGTACAGAATTAACCTCTCTACAGATTTATTATAAGTATAGATGATCGAATAATGTTTAAATAATTAACTAGCATAGTTGTTATATTTAAATTCCTTGTTGTAAATATTTTTTTTAAACTCTTTTGGTTCCGATTACTTTGTAATCCACGAACAAAGTATTCGGAACCAAAACAGTTTAAAAGATGGCCTGGTTTATGTATTGATGTACCTACTTCTACTATTTCTGACTAACTAGACTTAAACAGACGATTGGTTAGGAGATACCATCACAGTGCATACAACATAAAAAAAAATTATGACAATTAATAACAAAATATTTATTTTAAAAAATACTCATATTTACATTACACATAACACTGTTTAAGATGTGTGGTCAATCAAAAGGAATGGACAAGTAATAAATTAAACAAAAAACACAACACCATTCAAATTGTTAGATAGATAGGATATTATTATCGTTTTAGAAATAAATATAAATTTGCACAACACTAATTAGGTAGGTGTAAGTTTATAATCAAGACTATTAAGCTATCCGTTCTCACTCAATCAAGTAAGTTACCTACTTACATAGGTCATGAAAGTTTAGTATCACTCTCGACAAGATTTAAATTGATATTTAAAGGGGGGGTAGACACTAAACGAAAATAAATACTTATCTACATAATATTTTTTCCGGTACTGTTTATTAATTACACTTTCATGCTTAGTTTAATTATAATAACTTTTAAATTAATTTTATAAAAAATATATTTTGTCCTCATTATCACGTAAGCTTGTGACGTAACGCCCCTCGAAAATATATTACATGTAATTTTGCTTTTGATGCCCGTAACGCCCGTAGGGCGTTACGTCATAGCGACGACGCCATGACATAAATTTGCGTATTAGCAGGAAATGTTTGAATGAAATATGTTAAACGGGATTTTAAATAATATGTTATATTTTTATTTTTTAGATATATTTCATGTAGGTAAGTACCTATGTCAGAAAATAAAAATATATAAGAACGGTATTTAAAAAACCGTCTACACCACTATTAGGGGTTAATTGAACATGACAGGTATTTTCAGTAGTTTCGTTTGCTTGCGGATGGTATGTAATTTTGACATTCGAGGCCTTTATTATTTTTACATTAGTAAATGTAGGTACGTAAAACCCAGATAACCTCATAAAAGTAGCTTATAGTGCTTGTTGTAGGATTTTTCACCCACCTAACGTATTTCTTACACTTAGGTCACATATCTTTATTTGAATTATATAAACTCACTTTAAAGTCAATATATGTAACCGGCATCAGGAACAGGACATAACACTAAGAAGATCATGATTAACCGTATTTTTATATTGACTCCAAAATATTTATTTTAAACTACTGTAGTTACTTTCTAATGTTTTAATATAATGCAATTGTAGAGGCAGAAATTCCAGTCATAACTTTATTTTCCGGTAGAGAAAATTATGCTAATTTGGAATACTGCATTATAAAAGTATACTAAAGCGTCATCTCTTATCGAATAGTGTTACGTAGTCTGTGTATCAGCCACGGACTAGTAAAGAAGGACTACGCTCTCACGTTTATACATGATACCAGATATCGGATATCTGTCATTTGGAGCACTTATTATGTCAATGTGTGACGTAAGTTGCATGTCAAGATGGAGCACTTGAGGAGCTTCAATCAACGTCTAGTTAGTAGCGCGGAGTCCTTCTTTTTTACTAGTCCATGGTATCAGCAAACCAATTGGGCGTAGCTTAGAAACAGCTATAATGACAGTACCTTGACAACGTGCGTTGAAATGAAAGTGCTAAATTGACTTGCTTCTTTTGTAACTTACCTATATTTTTAATTGTTTATATATGTATAGTTTACTGTATCAGTTAATAAAAATATTTTAGGTTAGAAATGGTTATGTTGCTACCCACCCTATTCCAAATTAAATTCACTTTGGTTAACCTACGCCAATCTGTAATTATATAGATAAACCAAAATATTTCTACTTGTAATAAGCCAAGGTTATAAATTATTTTAATTTTAGTAAAATAAAAGTTTATCTGACATTTAATGCAGATTTTTACTTTTTTATCTCATAACTGATGTTTAACACGTTTTTTAAGTTGTTTTCCAAATTTTTCTCCTGCATCCTTTTCCTCTACTTTACTGTCTCCCTCTAGAATCAGAATCAGTTGGCTGGTCCAAAAATGCATAGTTAACCTACAGGTTACATCTCTAGAATGGTCTCATGAAAAGACTACGTAAGTAAACGAGAGGTCGACATGGAAATCAGGGTGTGAGGTGAAGCGTGAGGACGGGGACATCCCGCATATTAGAATTAGAGCTGCGCGAGTCCAAATCGGCCGCGTCTATAGCAAGTATAAATATTATTTCGGTCAAGGTAATTTAATTAAAAATATTACACTGTCATAAGAAGTTACTTCAGTTATGTGAAGCGATAATTTTAAAATGTTACAACTGTGTATGTAATGAGACAGTGAAAAAAAAACATCCCTTGACGATTGAGGAGTTTCTTGCGGGTTCTGCTTGTTACAAAGTCTCCCGCCGCGAATGCTTTCGAATCGATGGCATAGGTTCTTTGACAATTTGTATTTGCTTGTAACAGCTTAATCTGAATAAATCTACTTAATTAATATAATTATTACATATTATGAGTTTTATTTATTTAATTTTATTCTTATTTGGTTGTGTGCCAAAAAAGAAATCATCAATATAAAATAACAGGTATGTGATGCCACATCCCTAGAAAATTGCCATCTCGACTTGTCGCGTACCGTATAGTTAATTAGTGTTTCCATGATAATTTTTTAAGCTAAATTTATATAAATAAATAAGTCAAGGAAAAACAGCATTATATTACTGTTATAATCATTTTAATAAAAATTTTGATGTCATGGAATTAAACTGAATGAACTCTTAATTTGATAATTGTATACAAACAGAGAGTACACAGACATTCAACAAACTTCATTATTAAATGATTGATTCTGATATAATGAGGGTTTTCAAAAATACAAATACTAGCACGAGGGAGTCTTATGATCGTAACACTGTCACTATTGGCTCTTTGTTGACAGGGTGACAAGACCGTACGTCACAGTTACGCCATCTTTTGGATGTTTTATTTCAAAAAACCCTCATTACTAGGCAATGAATCCCCACGCGCTTCTTAATGATTACATTTCATCGTTAAAAAGCGCGTGGAGTCGGAAAAAGTATGTTGAAAGCGAAAGTTAACTGTGTAATTTATATCAATGTGGTGCATTAATTTCCATATACTCTAAGTAGAAAACTGATTTTAATTGTTTAAATACTCGTCTGCATGTCACAATGTACATCTTCAAAGACCTTTGTCTTTATATTTTGTAGTACTTAAGCAAATACTTAAAATTTCTATATTCTTTAATTGGGCTGTATAATTATTTTAATGTATATAATAAAGATTGTGCCTTATAAATAACATTTCATCTTTAAAGTTTATTCGCATTTTAATTAAACATTCATAAACTGTATATTTTAAAGTTCGAAAATACCTCTACATCAACGGTAAATATAATTATAGCTGAGTATAACTTTTATAAATGTAGTCACAGTTGTACAAATTGTCATCGTGGAAATAGGACATTCTTTTTCTGAACTTATTTTAGTTTAAAAAAAATCTTTATTTCCAATTGTATTGCTTAGATCAAATTCAACTGGAGAAAAAAAATTTACTGAATCTCTGTCAGAAGACATACAAAATACATACCATTTAAAAGCAGACTAAAAAGTATTCTCGGGACAATATATACAAAAAAAAATACTTAATTCTCTATTTTTATGATCTAACCAAGTCTGCATTCACAAGCGTGAGCAACATGAATGTAAAAATAAATAATGATTAGTATGTACCTACAATAATGCTTTTCTCAATGGTACAATACCAAAGGAACATAATCTTTTTATTAAAATTTATCTATTATTGAAAACGCTCATAAGGTTTGTAGTCGAATTAATAAAGCCATTTACTAGAAAGTCCTCGGAAACAGCTCCGATTTTGATGATTTTTTATTTATTTTGTAGGTAGGAAGCGGGGAAGGAACGATTTATATTCTTAAATAAATATTTATTTAATATATTTGTATTGATTTTCTTTTCTTCGACCATGTCCATTGAAAATCAAGAAAAAGGTGACATTTATGATATATATTTACATTAATTTTTTATAAAAAAAAGTAAATTAGGTAAGTTTACTTATATAAATTTTTAAAAAATGTCATGAACTATTTAGTTATTTTTGAATTATTGTTGTGTAGTACTGAGATAAAAGTAATAACATACATACATACCATCACGCCATTAACCAATTATCCCTTGTTGGTCTGGGACTTAAGAGAATACGTCAACAGTGTTCCTTGCCTAACATGACGTAGCGGTGACCAATGGTGTCTCGGGTACTGGTTATGTAATAGTGTAGGCGATATGCTAGACACTTGTTACTATTTATTCATATTTTTTTATCCTACCCAACCCAGTTTTTATTTTAGCCAAAAATGGATATGATGGTCAAAGAAAAAAATCTATGTAAATATAATAAATATTTATTTATGAATATAAATCGCTCCTTCCCCGCTTCAAAAGGTTTTTGATTTTGAACAATAATAAAAAAATAATTAAAATCGGAGCTGTTTCTGAGCATTCACTAATTCCTGTTATACGGCTTTATTGACTCTACTATTGATAACGTTTAGAGTGTTCATTGACTTGAATATTAAGAACAAAATCATTACTAACACAGCTTACGGCATATTCTAATTTGAATCGACTTTAATTTAAGAAAGAGTTTTACAATTCGTCGGAATCTCTTCAACAAAAAAATAAAACAATGACAGTTGATGACCTATTAATACTTATGAGTTATGGTACTAATTCCTTAGCGTATGTAACACATTGGTTTTTAACCATAGAATTTGACGAATTAAGAAGAATTTAATTTAATAATATTACATAGTCCATTTGTACATATTATTTATCACAAAGTAAGTACCGCCTTTGTTATAATTATGGATATAGTACATGTATTCGTGGTTATATACATAAGTATTAGTTAAATTGATCGCAAGTAAGATCTGTGTATTTAAAATATTTAGTAGTTACTGGTCTACGTTACGTATAAATATAATCTGAAACCGAAGAATTTGTCATGCGTATATGAATACATTAGCTTCTGCCCGCTGCGTAGCTCGCGTGGTACATGGATGAAACATATGTGTTATTCTAATGTATAAGCTATACCTACTATTGTAAAGTTGCATTAAAATCCATGCGCGAAAGAGGAGCAAACATTAACATATCCATCCATCTATCCATCTATGCATCCATCCATCCATCCACCCATACAAACTTTCGCGTTTCATATTAGTAATAAGATTAATAAAAAAATAACCAGGTTTCAACATAATTTGTCGTAAAATAATAAATATTTCATATTACACATTTGTTTGAATTGTTACGATAGTCAAACTGTAGATATGATGAATCAACACCAGCTGACAGAGACAGTGTTGTATATGAATAAATAAACATAATCCGTGTTTGTATAAAGTGATTAAACAAACAGTGAAGCCATATGAAAGATTAAGTACTACTTAATTAAATACAGATGTCAAGCAACCTTAAAAGTGTAATCAAAATCCTGCTTATGTATAAATCTTGCGTTCGTTGACACTAGTACCATTCACAGTTCCATGCATAGAAATTTATAACATTAGTTCCATTTAAAATGGATCTCGAAATAATGAAACTAGTGTCACTTTTGAGTTGATTTTTTGATATTTCGCCAGCTTGCAAATGCATTTGTGTTTTCGTGACAAAATCGTCTCTGTCTGACAAAAGTGACACTAGTTCCATTATTTCGAGATCCATTTTAAATGGAACTAATGTTATAAAATTTTATCAATAGTTCTATCATGGAACTCTGAATGGTACTAGAGTCAATGAACGATATCTTGTACCATGAGCTCATTAAAAAATCTACACCTATGTTACAATTATCATTATTAGATCTTTGAAATTTATGTAAGTATATCCCAAATTAATAAAGGAATATCTTCGTCGTTCATGAATTAAACTTTTTCATCTCAGTCAAATAGTTTAAAATGTCATTATTGATCATTACCGTTTTATGAAATATTATGAAAGGCCAATGTTTTATACGTGTATTATTATACAAATTATTATTTGTCCACCCCAATTAAGTAGATGAATAATAATGGACGTTTGGAAGAAATAATATATTTAGTAGGTAACGCATAAAGACAGTTTTGTTAGTATAATAGTGGTAATTACTTAGTGTTTTTATTTATATTCGCAGAATATGCAATACTTAGCGTGAAATAACTTTAGTTTTAATTTAGGATTATAATAATATTTTGATGTTTATATTTCATGTGTTAGATGGATGTCTAATTTTGTCTGATTTTGGTAACTATATTGATAATAAAACATCAGAAATAATAAAACGCTACTGACGACATTAATATCATCTCATGAAATTTAAACCAAATTATAATTTCTTCATATAGAAAATAAATATATGAAATATAAGTGACGAGAATAGTTTGCAAGATAAGAATATGTATTTTCTTCTAGATTAGACCTAGAGTAGGGTATATTTCTGGTAGACCCAATCATATCGGGTCTATTGTGGCCGATTTTGACTACAAATGTTTAGAAGTTACTTATTTGCAATAAGAATTATAATATATTAATTATATTAGAATATAATGATTTAAGGCATTCATTAATTCTTTATCTACTTTACAGTATTTTCAGAAAATTATATCTATAATAGTTTTGATTTTTAAGTGTGTTAAACCGAAATGTAACAGTATATTCCCTATAATATTTAACAACTTACTTATTGCGTTTGAATTGCTACTCATAAAGTGTATGTTTCTGAGTGATGGTGTTACCTACTCTATTCAACGGACGGCAAAAGCCAGGGGAAAATTTGCTCCTCGGCCTGTTACTGGACTATCCTACGTGGCGAGACTCTCGCAAATGTTAGTTTTAATATAAGACGTAGAGATTCAAGTAAAGGATATATAGGGTATAAATATATACGTTTGATAGGGTTCTTTTTTCTAACTATAACTATAATAATAAGTATATATTTTTTTATTATTTGTTTTAAAACGACGAAGATATTAACGTAATCGGATAAAATATTGGTATATGAGAGGTATACGTGACCAGTTATTTGAGACATCACATTGTCGTGGTGGTGGCCAAGTTATGACTCACACATGAGTTACTAGTGTGTATCTATAGTCAACGGGAACGCCTGTTCTTTTGTAGTAGATTTTTCGTGAAATGGATCTATATAATTAGAGCCGTATTATTTTCAGAATTATAGGCTGTTGAAAGCATTCATACAGCCAGCGGGTAACTTTTTTAATATGAGAGTGATCATCAATTTGTTGTCATCAATGTTGTCATCAATTAGTGCAAATCGCTAGTTTACTTTGTATAGTCTTGCCTTCTGGGCGCCGCTTTTGTAAATACAGATACATAACGATTTCTTCTCGACTCCACTTAATTCTTTATAAACTATAGATATACGTTACTAGTACGAGTAGATAGTAGAAATAGAAATAAGAATAAGACAATATTTTCTTTTTTAAGTAAGCAGTTTGCCATTTATGTCGGAATATATGTGCCGATAAAGTAATGTATCAATCACACAAAATTTTTAGTGTGTAGACTAAGGAGACAAGCTACTGTAGCAACTGAATTGTTATATAATGACGCATTTTAATCTTGGTACATCTTTATAGAAGAAATTTGACGGTTTGGTTCATTGTTAAGCGTTTATTTGAAAATACCATTAATGGTTCAAAGTAACATAACCCATTAGTGGTTATATCACATTAACATTTTGTTCAGATATTTATAGCGAAACATTTAAATACAAAATGAGCATTATCTACGAATAAAAATAGTTAGTATTTATATAGATAATATGTGCACGCGTCTTCTTTTAAATAGTAAAAAATTATTTGATAAATTACAATTATAAATATTACTACGTAAAGTTATAGTAAATTACATTAAATAAATATATAGGTACAAAAAGAGCCGGACATAGCGGTATAGCAAATTTAATATAAATATTATATGTAAAGTTGATAAGCCTAATCACAAAAACAAAACCATATTGCTTCTGTTTTATTTTCTGTAGGTAACTAAGCGAATGTTTTATTTTCTGTAGTTTTACAATAAGCTTACAAATTAAGAACGGTCAAATATCTAAAAAAATTGGTTTAGTAAAAAGACTGCGTTCATGTTATTTTCCTCCATGTCCGGCTGGTTTTTTCACCTAGTATTTCCAGAACGGGATAAAAATAAACTATTCTATGTACATGATTTGAGATATTATGTAAGACACTGTGGAAGTCTATCGTTTCGTTATCTTTGTATTTTAGTATTTAGAAATGGATGTTTTAAGCGCTTTGGTTCTGAGGGGCTTTCACTGCGGGCGCTCAGTCGCTCTTGGTGCTGGCGAGGCGGGAGACCAGCGGGAACCTCACGATGCGCAGCTGGTTCGCGTAGTCACACACTATAGCGTCTTTGAGCGGTAGAATCTGTCTCACGAAGATACAGCCGTCACTTTGCCCTGAAATATCGTAAAACCCTGAATACCTAGTAAAACTTTAAAAAAAAAGTATATACATTTTTTTTTATTGCTTAATACGAGCATCATCCTCCTAGCGTTATGTCCCGTGCGTAGTCGGAGTCTGCTTAGAGCACCGGTACCTAGTAAACTTATTTGGCTACGGAACCCTTTTTGGAAGCGGAATATTTGACGGAAATCTAGAATTATCAAACACCGATTTATTTGTATGATTAGTTATGGTCAGTGCCTATTTTCGCGGACCCCCCAAAAAGGCTCCGCAGACACAATTTGGGTATAACTGGCTAAGACCATGATCCAGGATTTAACGAGTCTGGTAATCACATTGAAGCAACTGCCGATCTCACCTTCGTAACCCTCAGATAGAGAAACCAGACAATTTTGGATAACGGTCATACATCCATAGTTGTTGGAATGTGCAGGTTTCATGACGATGTTTACCCTCACCGCTGAGCTAACGGTATAAATACGTACATAGATTTGAAAAATCCTAATCTATGTACGTAATTATACCGCGTACCAGTTGCCTAAAATGAGCATAATGAATATTCTCTTGAACAGAGTCCCAGTAGAACAATACCAGCTTCGGTACATGCAAGCTTCCCTAAAACCACAGAGTGCATAATGTTAACTCTCTTGTGGAAGTTTCTAAGAAACAAAGTCAGTTATCGCCATAGGTGCGCTTAAAAATATTTATTAATAAAATCTAAAATCTCTACCTAGAAGCACCCTTCGTATGACATCGCCACTGCTTAGGTCGTAGGCCGTGAGCCCGCTGCGGTCACCCATCACGAGCATAGTGTGCGTCAACGGCAACATGCGGCTCATGTAGTTCAGACCCTGAAAACGGATAATAAATATTAATCTTAAGCATTTAGGGCTGCTGTCCAATATGGTAGTACAGGGTAAATAGATAGGGTTCTTACGTAGTAGGGTACTCATCCATTACATCGAAAATTCACCATTTTTGCGAAGACATTGAGAACAAACGTATCTCATTGGTATTTGCGAACAATGGTGAATTTTAAATTTTCGTGAGAACAAATGGTGCATGGTTCATTCATCGCTTAATACGGGAACTGGAGAAATTTAATGAGAAGACAATTTGGTAAGAAACCGAATCAAGAATATTAGGCAGTTTATTTAGGGCCTTGTCTTTACACCCGTTAATAATAATCTTACGCGTTAACTATGACGTTGATTGAACTGTGAGTAATTGTGAGACATTATTTCGGAACTGAAAACTTGTCAGGACTTACGTCTTTGGTTAATAGTTCTGCGCACGCCACACCCTTGGTAACAGTAGCACGGCATGAACGTGACTTGTCGAAACTTGTATATATCAGTGATTAAAGGGAATTCGGCAGTTAATTTACCGTCGCGATGAGTAGATTTTTTCCTTTGGAAATGCAAACTTAACTATTATGCTTTCTCTGACATTTCTCTACAAATCAGACACACATACTTTAAAAACTAGAAATAAACACAAACTTGCTATTCCAAGTTATAGACTCCATAGGAGTGGTAATTCTTTGGTTGGTCTAAGTATCAACATTTTTAACAAGCTGCCACAAAGTATTATTGATCTACCTGTACATAAGTTTATCACATATTAAAACTTATTTTATTAATAAGGTAGAATATTAATTTTAATTAAATTATAAGAATATATGGTTAATCTCAGAATAAACTGTTCGCCTGCACTGACAGATTTAACTGGACTAAGAAATTGTAACTACATAATAGCCATTAAGACTTAGCATTTAAAAGCTATCTAGTTTCTTGCAGGTTTCTTCTCGGTAGAATTTGCTTTTTGGTTTATATTTATTTTATTCTGACCATTTATAAGTGCTTTTTTTAAGCATATGTAAATAAAGATAATTTTATTCCATTTCTTTAGGGGTGCGTGTCCCCCTGATTGGGAAGTACTTTTATAGGTTATTGTAATACACATTGAAGTTCCGTTTTCTAAAACATGATACCTACGATGTGAATTGAGTTTAGCATGTGTCCCTGGAAGCGGTCCCAGATGCAGAGCCGCTCGTCGGAGCCGGCGGAGACCACGTACGAGGCAGTGTACGCGAGGGACGTCACCGCACCGTCGTGCGCCTGCATGCTGTACAGGCATGCGCCTGCGCACCACACGTACGATAAATTAATCAATTTATTTATTATAAACTTTAGTATAAGATATGTTGTTATTATTACATATATAAAGAATATATGTCTTATGCACGCTCGACCTGAAGACTTGAAAACGCCATCTTGGGACCTTTTGATATCTGTTTTCATTTACGGATGATCTGATAGACGCTAGCTATTTTTTGGTTATGTTTATATAACGTTGTCCTTTTTTATTGCTTGTCAAAGTGTCACTGGGTTCGAAACATTTTTTTTCTGTTGTAATGTTAGCGTACCAAACGCATAATATAAACTTTTTGTTCTTTTGCAATGTCAACATAAACAAGTCGCTTCTAAACATATATTTTGATTAAAAATCTAACTGTTCCAAATACCAATTATTGCAACATTTATATTTCACTCGATACTTCAAAAGTCTACTAAGAAATAAATATCGACTATGATCTGATGATTTGACGATAAATTTCTGAAAGAACTCCACCGAGGGCGGAAACCGTAAACGACAACACAATAGCTAGTGCCTGAGTAACAAATGTAAGGATATTCTACCAGTGTGCAGGTCCCAGACGCAAAGCAGCCCATCCTGCGATCCGCTGCCCGCGATGGTGGGCGTGGCGTGGTCGATGAAGCAGCTGGTCACGGGCCCGCAGTGCCCGTGCAGGGTGAACAGCGCGCTCAGGTCCGAACTTGAGAACACCTGCACATATATATTGACAAATTACTACAGTCTAACTATCTAACTAAAATGGCGTAGCGATCCGATTTCATATGCGTTAAGGTAACGTAGAACTTTTAACATATTGAAATAAAAAGCAAATCCTTATGTGTCTGTGGGACAAGGTATTAAATATCATATATACATACCCTTTTAGGACATACTCGGCGAGGAACACAGTTGACAAATTATTTTAAAGTCTCGAACCAACACGGGAAATTAACTAATACTATAAATGAGAATATGAGTTCAATAAGATACTTCAAAAGGTGGGGATGTTGGCGGGCATTATTTACCTTAAGCACGTGATCTTGCCCCCCGGTGAGTATGCGTCCCCCTTCGGAATGCATCTCCGTGATTGGTTGTTGATGCGGCCGACACTGCGCCAACCGCACACATACAACTTCTGTCACACATAAGAATAAAGCCTTTATTTCTGCAATATTTACATTTTACAATTTGTTTATTAATACTGTTTTTAAAATAGAAATTGTATTAGAAATGAATTTAAAGGAGAAAGTTAAAACTAAGACTACACTTATGTTACAGAATATCTCTTAATTCGGTTTGCGTTACGGCAAAGGCCTCCTCCAACTCTTTCCATTGTATTCTGTCTGCCGATACTCTCATCCAAAGCGGTCCTAAGGTCATTTTTAGGTCGTCCTCCCATCTTATTGTTTTACGACCACGGCTCCTGGTGCCATCCTTTGGGTACCAGACTGTCACCTGTTTGCTCCACTTTTCCCTGTTGCTGCGGAGCATATGTCCAGTCCCTCTCCATTTAAGTAAAACTATATTTTAACAACACGTAGCAGTATGTCTTTTAATTTCGTTTTATGCCTGATCTCTTTACTTATAAGTTTGTCTATAAGTTTCTAACCTAGGATGCTTCTTCCCATGTTTCTCTGTCATCTTCCTAGTTTGTCCCTATGGCGTTTAGTCAAAGCCTAAGTTTCACAGGCATATGTAATGCAGGGTAGGATACAGGTATCAAAAGTCTTTTTTTTTATCTTTATGCCCAATACTTCTTTGGGCATTTGATCATTTGGCGTTATTATCTGGCCTACATATTCCTCCACATATTTAAGCTTATGTCCGTTTATGGTTATGTCTATAGGTATTGAGTTAGTCATTATTTTAGTTTTGCTTGTGTTAATTACTAGCCTTACTAGAGAAGTTCTGTCTACAAGAGTTTGTATCAAGGATTCTAGTGTCAGTGGGTCCGCTTCAAAAATAACCAGGTCGTCTGCAAATCTTAGATGATTCAATCGTGCACCATTTATGTTCAGGCCCAGATGTCCCCATTTCAGTTTTCTGAAAATTTGTTTTAGCTTTGCTGTAAACAGCTCTGGTGAGAGTGGGTCTACTTGCCTGACGCCCCGGTCGATTGGAAATGTATCTCCTGTAGATACTAGCCTGATTCTTGCTTTACTTTTACTGTAAATATCTTTAATAATGGCACCGACTTCAAAATTATAAGTATCAAAATACGTAATTACTTTGGCACAAGTAAATTTATTTTTTACTTTTATTCGTTTCGTTTTTGAAGTCGGTTTTTTTAGGGGTATAGATAAATTAAACTGTTTTTTGAAATAATTAAAGTATGCTGTCTGTTGTAGGACTAGTAAGATAAGCTGTTATTGACTAAAATAATAACGGCCAATCCAACTCATTACAATTACCTTCTCCGTCCCCGTGGTCGGTCTCGTAGGAAAAGCTCATTCGGTTCCGTCCCGCCTGGTCTTCTTGCATGTTGCGTAGCGAGCCCGCTGATCCGGTCCGTTTGTGTGCTGTCAACGATAAAAAAAATATCAAAATGGTAAATTTACATTACTGATGATTCAAGGAAAAC